>VFFE01009229.1:3633864-3643987 GCA_008921705.1 Burhinus oedicnemus
TTTTTTTTTTTTTTTTTTTTTTTTTTTTTGCCTTTCTCCTGGAAGAGTGCAGGCACACATTACGCGAAACCCACAGCCTTTCGCGATACACAGCTCGAAACGCTCTAGTTTATTTATATAGCCCCTCCACCCTCGGCTCTTCCCACCCGTCCCCAAATTCCCTAGAAATCCAGCTAAGGCGTGGGGAAGAGAGGAAAGCGGTTTTGGAGGGGGGGGAAATTATTTATTTTTGTTTTGTTTGGGGATTGTTTTGGTTTGGGGTTTTGTTGGTTGGTTGTTTTTTTTTTTTTCCTTTGCATACAAAAATAAGTGAAGAAGATTTTGCAAGGTAGGTTTCTCTGTGTGTGTGTGCGTGCGTGTGTGTGCGTGTGTGCGTGTGCAGGTGTTTTGCTTTTGCCTTTCGCAAAGTTTTCTGATTTCAGTTGTTAGATGCTTTTACAAGAAGCAGACTTTTCTGATTTGTTCTGCTGCCTGCCTTTGAAAAGACTGGACGACGTTGCATTTCCCCCTCCTTGCGAAGAGTTCTCTAGGCTGTCGTGTCGTGTGTCCTGTGTGTTTGATGTTCCTGTAGGAAAGCATGCTACTTTGGGAGCTCAAACTGCAGCCAGGGAGCTGTGGATTTAAGAACCCCCCCACACACTTTTTGCAGAGGCTGCAACTTTCACTTTGTCACATTTTGGGGGTGGGGGGGGGAGAAGGAAGGCATCGACTCACTCGGGTGACGAGCTTGCAAATTAAATTTTAATTGCAAAAAGAGTCCAAGTCAGCAGCGTTAAAGCTTAAGGAGGATGGAAGGGAGTTGACATTTCTTGCATAGAGAATTTGCTGCCACTGGGAACAGACTGAAAGCCCGGGGAGGGGGGGGTAGCCAAAATAATAAGAAAGTAAATGATGAGGCAAAATACTAATTAAAGTGATGCAAGAAAGTGAGAGGCTGTTACAAGCTCTAGCCACCTGTAGAGGGAAATCTTTATACATAGTAATTTCTGATAGCTGATCTATAGAGAAACTAAAGAGAATTACGTGTTCCAAACTTTGCTCCTCTGCAATGTGCAAGCCGAGATGCCAAGCTGCTCGATTAATTCTCGGGGGCTTGCAAGCTGCAGAGCCTGTTAGCTCGGGAGAAACTGGGGTTTAGCAGCTACTGAGTCTTAGTCTGCACCTTGGCTGCAGCCATCTGTGGTGCATGTCCTGGTTTTCTTTAACGCTACTGCACTCGACGTGGTAATCAACAGATGTCTTGCCTGAAAAGAGTGGGTTTGATTTATTGCTAATTTCAAGCAGGTTTCTTAATCGTGAAAAGTTGGATTGTCTTCACTCTCTGAGGGGAAGGTTTTCCAAAGTAGCTGAGGTGAGGACCGACTGCTCTAACCAATGGAAAGCCTTTTCCCCCTCAGAGAACCCTGTTCAACTTCTGTGTAACCAAAAGAGTAAGAACTAGCGCTGTGTGATACCTGGCACAGGGCACGATGTGGGTGATGTGCCACACCTTGTGCAGTGCCTTTTCTTCTGAGGAACCTCAGGGCACTCAGTGGAGTGATGAAGCAGCCTGACCTCAGAGGGGACCCAACATGCAACTGCAGGGTGATGGCCAAATGCCTCATAAGTGTGAGGTGGCACTGGAAGTCAAAGCCGCGGCAGATGGTGCAAAAAGTCAAGTGAGGTGGTTTGGAGGCGGCATTTTCCCTTCTCGCTTCCTCATGCACTGTTTTCATCCACGGTCATGAAGTGCAGAGCTGTCAGGAATGGGCCAGGGGTTACAAAGTCCTTGTCTCTTAATTCTCCTGCCTATTGCACCATTGGTCCACCTCCCCTGCAGAAACATGAAGATCTTAAGTTAGCTTGGCCTTGAATCACCTCTAGTGCCATCTGTTCACCCCTCATCTGTCATTTGCCTATCCAGCTGAGAAAAGGTGGAAATCCTGTGGTTTATTGCTGTGAATCTTGATGCATACGTCATTGGGGTCATCTGATTAGCGAGAACTGCAGGAGGTGAAACTATGGGGCAGTGCCATTCTCTTCGTTTCCCTGCATAACTTTACAACAGCTGGAGTCCATCACCTGGGGTGCTGTTTTAGGCCCAACCTGTGGCCTCATCCTAGGCATTAGTGCCTCTGATTTCTGGTTCAATGACCTTTATCACCTCCTGCCAAAAACCCCAGTTGTTCCCAGTGCTCATTTTCTGAGGTTTGGGCTTCATCTGTTTTCTTTTCTCTGCTCCTCACTCTCACCCCCAAATCTTTGACTGATCTGGGTACCCAAGTGTTTTGAAATGCCACCAGGTTTAAACAGCTTCAGGAGCTCCTCACTTGCTGCTTCAAGGAAACAGTCCATGACAGGATGACTCTTTGTAATGAGTTTTCATTAACTCCTTTCGCTTCCCCTTCTCTGGGAACTTCTGAGGTCCTACACATGGTCTTCTCAGTACAAACTCTCTTTAACCCAGATATTCTCACATCCACTTCACCTATGAGTCACTGCACTTTCTAGCCTACAATTATATTTGCATAGCTTGTGCAATAGAGGGAATTCTCCAGCTTCCACACAGCTCATCTACCTTCTTGTAGCATTCCAGATGCTATGTCTTTTCATGTCAGGTTTAGAAAGATGCTCTGTGTTGAAACAGCTAACCACTACCTCTTTTTCTGCCCTGTCCTTTCTACTTCCATCTTCTCCTAGTCCAGTGATGAACAGGGCTACATCAACAAAGGATCTTCCCCTGAAAGTGTTTGTCTGGGTTCAGATGCTTGTGCTGAGGGAGATGCCTCATTAAGGTTCCTCCTGGTTTGTATGTTCTTCTGATTTTCTGACATCAAACTATGTCCTGTGGTGCCACTTATCTCAAGGAGGCCACATAAGCTAACTCTAAAGTGAAGTTTTTATTCAAGGTGGTGGTAACGTGTGCCACCATGCAACATGTAGAGTGTCAGGTGGACAGCCATGTAGATGAAAATCCTGCATTTCTTCTCATGGTACCTCTCTGGATTGTCTTAACAATAATTGTGTACTACTATTAGAGATATAGATATAATCTTCTTCATAGTAAATGAACAGCTAAACTTGCACTTCTTATGAAAAACCCTCAGAGAGGCAACCCCACACTACCTTATATACTCTAGGAATAAGAAGCAAAACTCAGTCTGCTACTCAACTATGGGCGTAGTAGAAGGACTGGACAAAAAGTCAATGCTGGTGACATAGAACGATATTTTGTCCTTTCATCAGACATCTTATGCTATTTTATGATGATTGATCAATCAGGCTTCAATTGTGCTAAATGCTGTACTTTGAGTGGATAAATGGAAGAACAAAACAGTTTATTCCTTGAACTCATCTTTAGCTTATAGAAAAATGAACAAGAGGGCACAAGTCCGTAAACTGTCTGGCAGAGGTATTGTCCTCTCCCAACTTCATTGCAGACCTCTCTGAAAGACACTCCAAACTCTATTGACACCCATGTGCAGTCTCACTGCCAGGTTAGTTCACCTCTACTTTCTCATTTGAAAAATTAGCATCAAGCCAAGATGAGTGGCTCCACTCATCCAGATGCTCCATCGAGTATTTTTGATAATCCATGACATTTTTCTCCTTGAAACACCAGGATCGCAAATAAGATTGTAAGACTGTCTCACCCCTGATATTTGCGTTATTGCAATGCATTCTTGCAAATTCTTGGTGTATAGAAGATTCAGTTTCTTCCACTTTTCAAATTTAATCACCTTGCCACTTGTGGCTTTCCTCTCCTCTTTGTTCTACCCAAGATCTCCTTCCTATCAACTTGTGTCTGTCTCTTACTGTGATCTTACTAAAATGATCCTCATAGCTGGAACACCTTTCTGCAAATACCCCTTTTAATTTTTCCACGCCTCTTCCAAAATACAAAAGCATGCTGGGACACAAGTAGTTTTCATCTCTTCTTCATGGGATTCTGCCTTTGTTCTGTGCCCTTCCGCTTGGATTGTAACCTCATGGGGCAGGTACTGTCTCTTGTTCATTATTCTCTGAAGTACCCACCACACCGTGGGTGGCTAGGTAAAAATCACATAATCTGTCATTATTTTTCTTTTCCTCCCCCCAAATAAGGATCAGCTTTATTTTAATGCCCCAACCTCTGTTTCCAGGTGTTGGTTCCCGGCTAGAATGTCCCACGTGGTTACTTCTTGATTCTTTGTTTGCACAGCATCCAACAGAATGGGAGCTTAGTCTGTGATTGTCAATATGTAATAACAAGGCTCGTGTTGGAAAGTTTAACTTGTGACATGTGCTACTAATGTAAGGAGCAATCAACTGATACAATATTAAAGTAAAAAAAAAAATTAACATGTTTCTAAATTTAGCTAAGTACTCATTGTCAGTCTTGAACAACAACTCAGGATAGCTTTTATATGCAAACCTTGAACTACTTGGAAAATCATTACACAGAATATAATTCAGACTTTGTATCTCTGTTCACATAGTCCTACAATAATTACAATTACTGCAAAAGCAGCACCAAAGTGATGATCTGTGAGGGATTTGCAGAAGTATATGTGTTTCATCAGCTGGCTCTGCAGCCGGCATTTATAGCAATATGATAATAGCCTGCATTTCTCTGTTGCTCATCCATGGATCTCCAGATATTCTACTAATACTCAGTAAGTTATGTATGATACTCACTTCCCCATCCAGTTCACATGATGAGCTGGGTAAGTATTAATACATCTCTGGACGTTAAGAGAATGTAAATGTAGCCACAGCAAGGAACAGAGACGCAGCTGCTACCCATCCTTTGCTTTGGTGGATCCACTGACAAAGGGACAAAATGGAAAAAACCACTGTGGTTCCACTGTACGCATTTGGCCAGCCATTGCCTGATGGGAGTGGTGCGATCAGGTGTATGCAATGCAGTGGTGTTTCTGAAGACTGTCTTAAGGGCCTATACTCTTCCAAGTATTGAAGTGTGTCCTTCTTCCTGTTAATTTCATGGCATGTCCTGTCTTCTCAGTGATAGCTGTCAGTCCAGTAGCTGTCACAGTTTTCCGTAGGGGAACTGAAGCATTGCTAAGAGCAATAAAAACTTGTAGATGTTTCCACTGCCATGCACAGTCCCATGAATTACCTCCTTCCGATTCATGATCAAATAACGCTATGTACCAATAGCTGTAGTCATGTATTTGGCAAAGTAAAAGGACGTGAAGTATTGTAAGTTTCTATAGAGAAGATTCAGCAGCTGGGAAAATAAAAGCCATTGCTGCTTGGCCAGCTGGTCCTCCTGGGACTTCCATAAGTTCTGTACACACTGATGGTTTGCCAGTCACAGTCAGGGAACCAGGGGCTTAATTTGTAAACTCTGCATAGCAAATACAGCTTGGATCCAAGCAGAAACAGCTTGGATCTTGGTGCCATTTGTAGGGTTGAACTTGCTATTAGCATGCAGTGCATAAATGTTAACTGGTGATAAAAATAGATGTTCAGACAAAAAGTCATATGTGATCTAGATCTTGTGCTCCGTTCATGTTTTAATTTTCCCTGATGTTACTGGAAACCACTTCGCCAGATGTTTCTGCCCTACTGAATGTAGATTTCTGGAAGTTTGGGCTCTAGCTAGATAGGAATGCCAGAATACTGAACGGTGTGAATTTGAGATTTTCTTACCCCAAAAGGTAAGTAGACAAGTGACTGGTAAAATTGCCATCCTGTCCTGATTTGAATATCCATTGGATTTTCTGGCTGAGTAGCAATTTTATGTTGTAATTTTTGATAGATTGAACTACATCATAGGAACAAATCAGAGGCAACAAACTAGGAGAGAACGGTGTTGCAGGAGCATCATAGGTCAGGATAAGAGCTCACAAGGCTGTGTCTTCATAACCCTAGGCATCGCACTTTGTCTTTCACCTCACCATCTATGAAATGCAGCTAAATGAATGTATTTTCTTTTACCACCCCACTGTCTTCTTCCTTGAGAGAACTTGATTATTTTTTTTCCCTTTGATTGGATCTTTTGGCTTCATGTTCTATTGTATCAGTAAATAAATTCTTCCTAAATTCCTTTAATATCACCCCACTCCATATCCCATTCTCTCCCACTGACTACGATACTGGATAGCTTGACACAGATTTTTGGCATTTCTTCATCACTGTCTTCTCTTTTTTTCTACCAGTACAAGATCCTGTATAATGCACCTCAAAGTACTGTCTTACCCTTTGGTTCTTGTTTATAACTCTTTCTTTAAGATGGTTGCCAGATATGTGTGCACATTATGTTAAAGGTCATGGGTCTTATTTGTGCAAAGTTCCATTTTAAAGACTAACGTGAATCAAATCTTAGTGTAAAGGCTCATCAAATTCGTAGCAGGATTCCTCAAAGGTTATGCTCCATGTATCTGAACTGTGATGCGTGTTCACTGTATTTCTTCCATAGGTTCAACTTTTATTAAAAAGTGGTATGATTTTCTTCTGATATCATCCTCAATATTGAGACCTTAGTACTCTTTTCCACCACCTTCATTATGCTAATGTTTTTCTCCTTTTCATCCCTGTTACACAGAAGTATGTCTCTAGGGTCTGATTTTGCAGCCATTGGAGGACGATCCAGTTTCTATCCTTTTATACATGTTATAGCCATGATCTACCTCTATAATGTAAACAGAAATGCTAAAGATAACAAAGCGACCCAGGTGTACTGCCATTTCAACCCAAAACTGTTCAATTTATTAATGCAACCTGTGTGAGATGACATTAGCACGTGAGTTGTCTATTTTGTTGGTTTCCTGGTCTATGCATCTGGTTTCTCCAAAAATTCCATAACTTGAAGTCTTAATAAGTCCTTGATCTTCTGACACAGGTGAGATTTTCTTTGCTAACATACTGCCCAGCCTCTCATTCTGCTGTTGGAGGAAAGGCACTCTTTTCCTCCTTGTGCTTTCTTGTATGCTCTGATCTCTCTGATTATTTATACTATTGCTGACTTCTTACTGATGACTTTTATTGATTATCTCAATGCTATAGATATCTTCAAGAACATCCTGGTTAGGTAAGTAGGTGTTGCCTTCTCTTCATTCTATGGGTGGATAAGCCAAGCATAAAGTGATGGGCACTTTGTCTGCAATTTGTGGAGAACCTCAAAAATATTCAAGGAAAAAGGCTTTCTATGAGGAATTTCAGATCAACACTTGTTGCAGCAAATTTGTGATTAGAAGAGGAATATGTAGATTTCCCTCACTTTGTGGTGTTTCCTCTGGCTGATCCTTGTCTTGAAGACAGGAGGTGAAAACCATCTTCCAGGCCAAAATGAGCAAGAGGTGGAGCCTTGAATTTACTGGATCAAAAACCCAAACAAGTAATGAATACTGCTAAAATAGCTTTTACTTGCAAACTAAACTACTTTGTAAGTGGCAGATCACAATTGTTTTGAGCAGCGGTTTTGTGCAGGCTAATATTTTACTCCTACTATTAATAGTAGTATCCCAATGTCTGCCATTGTCCATTAGGGCAGAGTTTGGAAGGGAAACTTGCAAGGATGAGGGCAATCCGATATGCAGATCCTGTGTGTTAGAGACTGGGCTGCTCCCTTTGGCATCTTCAGTAGCTCTAAGTGAAAGGCTGCGTACCTGCAGCTGATGGGCACTCCGCTGCTTCGGCCAGTGTCACTGGTATTACTTTTCAGTGGAGGAAAAAAATACAGGATCCATTGCTTTCATTAAGACTCCATCGGTAGGGAGGCTTAATTGTTTGGAAACAAGGAGATTGCTGATAACTAAAATATCAAGATAGAAGATAAAATTTCCTTTTAGTGCTTCTAGTGATCAGAAGAAGTGGGAACTGCTGTTTGGTACACGATTGCCTGCCAAACATTCTTTCCAGTTTGGATGGTTTCCATTTCTTTTTTTTTTATAAGCCAGAGATTCTCTGGGCAGTGGACTTTGCTTCCACCAAGCCTTTAGCAGCAGACAGGCAAGATGCTTCTGCTAAGATGGAGATGACACATTTGGGTGAAGAAGCAGAGGAGAGCAAAGGAGGAGGCAGTCTGCTTTTGTGAGATTGAGGCTGAAAGATGGTACTACAGCTTCCAGAAGAACATGTCAAACCCTTTGGTAGAAAGATGTAGTTCTTTCACTATGATGGGAGAGTTTAGAGAGAAAGAAAAAAAAAAAAAAAAAGCCACACTTGGGACTGCAAAGAGCTGCTCAGGATGGGAATCAGGGAGGGAATTCCAGGCACCTGCCCAGCTGGGGAGGGCCTGAGGTCCAGGAGCTGCAGGGATTGCCAGCATGCCTGCTCCTGACCTGCCACCGAGATCATCCTTTGTACACGACCGTGTTGATACCTTTTCTTTGCAGTGGAGAAGAGCTAAAGCTAACCAGCTTTCCTCTGTTCACATGCACACAGGTGAACACTACAGAGAAACGCAAAGCTCTTAGGGAACATGAGGGAGGGAAGCGAGAAGGTGACCATCCCCTCCCTCTGCAGTAGGCTATGGGTTGTCTGAACACCCAAGGGTCTGAGTGGCAGAAGATGGTTTAGGTGTGCACACCTGCATCCTTAAACTCCTCTGTGACCTAACATTTTTATTTGTCCAGGATGAGCTTCATTGCAGCGCCTTGGAGAAGGTATGTTTCGTGGCTGGCTCTTTGGGCTCTTGAGGTGACAAGATCTGTCCTTGGTATAGGGACTTTGCCTACTGTGGTATTTCTTCATGTCCTTCTGGCTTCTGGGCTACTACTGCTGTGAAGGCTGGCTTTGCTGGTGAAAACATGGTTTAAGCTGGGTCTTCCTTCCAGATCTCTCCCAGTCCTGGGAAGACGCGTTGGTGGCTGGCATGTGTGGAGATGTGCAAATGACAATGCGTCTGCTCACTTCTACTGGAGAGTGCGTGTAGTCATTTTAAATGCCTAACCTATCTTCCCGAGCCTGGCAGCGCCTGCGGTGTGATCTCATATAGGTGTGCGATGCCTCCTGCCCGGGTGCTGCCCTGTCAGTAGCAGTAGTTGGCAATGGCATTGTCTGGCTAAGGGAGAGAGGGGGAGAAACAGCCTTACCTCATTGATTGCAGTTTATTGACATTAGGAAATTCATTGTCTGCGAAAGAAGTTGGTAATAATTAAGTGAGTTAATAAATAAGGAATGTGTGTGTACAGATTAGACAGTAAATAACTTACTGGCTTCTTGATTGCCCCGGCATTTTGCATCTCTCTTCAGACAAGGTGCGAGGTGGGCTGATGGTGGGTAGAGCATAGTAGGAGATTCTTGATACTCACCTGGTGAAGAGATGGTCCCCATGAACCTTGGCTTTCCCTCGGGTGCTGGCGTGTGTTCTGAGCCTGTCCCCGGGGGCGGGGAGGTTGTTTAATGCTTTTAGTGCCATTTTCCAACAAATGAGCGATGTGTTTAAAAATAGCAACAGCCCTTTGCGCTTGCCTTTTTTTAGGCATTTTAAGAAAGAGCTGCGTCCCTTTGGGAGACGGGGAAGACGACCTGCTCTTCAAGGTCCTCATTAGCTCCTCTGGGACCGTGGAAGGGCTCCTTATGGCCCCCCTCCTCTCCCCGGCTGCATGTGTTAATTGTCCCCTCTTCACACGCTTAGTGGCAAGCGAGGTCGTTTCAAAGATGTGTTTTGCTTAATGGGAGCTGGGAAAGGTGTGGTGCATAAAGGAAATACCTCTCTTGGCCAGATAAACCCCGCATTTGTCAGCAAGACAATTCTCTTTTGTCTGGTTGCTATCGATGCCTGGGTTTGGGGCAAGGGGCTCGGGGGGGCGAGTGTGGGTCTGTGTGTGCCACTGTGCAAGCTCAGGTTTAGCCATTTGCGTACAGACTATAGCAGCATTATAATTTTTAATTGCAATTTCATTTGTTATTCTCTCCCTTTCCCCCACCCCTCTCTCTGTATAATCTGGATCATTGCTCTCTGTAGCTGATTCCGTGGGAGACCAAGCAGAGTGCGTGGGTGCAGAATATAGAAAGCCAGAGCCATAGAATCTGTTATTTGCGTCATTCTAGGAGACGGGGCTGTTTGCCTGACAAATATACAGAATTAATCCTGGTTTTATCAATATCTGTCTTTTGCTACAGTAGCCAGATACAAGTGTAAGGTGGTAGGGGGACTAGCTGCTGCTGCTGGTGTTGTTGGTCGGATTGGGGG
>VFFE01009229.1:3644343-3710680 GCA_008921705.1 Burhinus oedicnemus
CCCCCATGCTGTGAGTGTATATATGTGTTTCTAGATATATATGTAGTGAGAGAAATAAACACCCCTTTCCCTCTTTCCTACTCCGCTTGGTCCCCTAGACGTTCAAATATTCACCGTCGCCTACTAGTCTAACTTTTTAATCGACTTTTGCCTAACGGAGCAGATCACACGTTTATTCGGATAACTGTATGGTGGTTTTTATTTCATTAATGGAAAAATAAAAATAGAATAAAACTTCCTAAAAGTTCTCCGCCCCTCACCTTTCTCCCCCTCCCCTCCTTCCAGGGCATAGCTGTGTTTAAAAAATATGGGTGTCCTAGTTGATCGAGATTAATTCATAAAAAAAAAAAAAATCTTCGGAGCGATTCATTAAATGCTCTGTAATCGGGAGCCTCGTCTTATTTCGAAGTGGGGAGGGTGGGATTTACTGGGATCACCCCATAAATAATAGGGAGGGAGGAGGAGGGGGAGGCGCACGGATCCGCCGCGGTTTGGGGGAGACCCCAGTTAGCAGGAGATGCACCATGGAATCGCTTGCCAAAGGCGCCTCCCTCCCCCCTGCCCACTTCCAACCTGATTTTAAGCAACTTGCAGTCCGGCGATCTCTCCGATCACTCTTTCCCCAAAAGCTAGTGCCCCCGAAAAGGGTAAAAAAGGCAGAATCCGGGGGAAAACCCAGCCGAGGCGATGCTTTTGGACGAGGTGATTGCAAGCGAGCAAAGCAGCATCAGCACCAGCTCTCTGGTTCTGAAACTGCCTTGTGCATGCACACAGCACTGAGAGCATCTCAGGCAGGAGTTGGGGAAGCTGCATTTTCCCTCTCTTTGCAGTAATTACCAGCCCGGATTCCGTGGGCAAGAAATAAATAGCAAAGAGAAATCCTCCCTGCTTGCCGCCCCCCAAAAGAAAGAGCGATTAAGAGCAGATCTGTCCGTGCAGATCAGCTTCGTGAAAGAGACAAGATCTCAGCAGCAAGTTGGTAGCAGAGTGGCCGCTTGACGCAACACAGGGGCCTATGGTTCGCCCGGCTGGAAAATAAAAAGGGGGGGGGGGGGCGATCTGATGTCTCAACTGTTAGAAACTAGAAGGGTTCTCCCCTCTGCTCCCCCCGGCAGCGGCACGGAGGGAGATCCGGCTGAGAAAGGGCTGATCTTGCATTTCAGGGAAGCCTGCATTGGAGAGATCGGGCGAGGACTACAGTCGAGGCTAAGAGTTAATATTTCTCGAGAGATAAAAGAGATTTTGAAGACCTGCCTGCACTTTAGAAAAGAGTAAAAGGCCGGCTAAGGGATAGGCGAAGAAAGGCGGCGAAGGAAAAGCACCTCGTTGCTCCCCTCCCTCCTTTCCTTCTTGCTCAGGACACGTAGCTTGAGCACTAGCTGGCTTGATGAAAACAAAGGTGGAAGGGTCACAATATCTTTCAAGTAGACTCGCATTTTCATAATTATTTATCCTCTTCTATTTGGGGGGGGG
The DNA here is from genome assembly GCA_008921705.1 of Burhinus oedicnemus. Lineage (NCBI taxonomy): Eukaryota > Metazoa > Chordata > Aves > Charadriiformes > Burhinidae > Burhinus > Burhinus oedicnemus. The sequence goes on from VFFE01009229.1 coordinate 3,645,817, forward strand.
GGGGAAGGCGTTTGTCCTTTCTGGTCGCCAGCAAACCTGTTTATGGGGGTTTTATTCATGCGAGCACATTTTAAAGGGAGAGACAGGGTACTAGAGGGAACTTGGAAAAAAAGAAAAGTGGTAAGAGGGATCAGCCAAGCTAGGGCTAAAAAAGCGTCCTCTCTCTTCCCTGCCTACCGTCGTCCCTCCAGAGGATTGAAACCGGGAGTGATTTGGGGGGGCAGCTCAGGCGCGAGTGGAAATCCGAGCCACGGTGGTGCAGCTCCACGTCTCTTTCTTTACCTTGCCAGCCAACTGTTGCTGCCATGCTAAGGGCTGCTGCTGCTGCGGGCGGGAGCGGGAACCGCTCCCCTCTGCTCGGGGGCTACCCCCAGCCGGGCTCCGCAGCCGCTGCAGCTCCACGGGGCACCTCTCCCCCACCCCGCCCTGGCCCGCTCGCTGCCCTCGGTCCTCACGGGTCTCTATCCGCAGCAGGAAAGTTAGACACGTCGGGCGATCCGGGCCGCTGCCGCCGCCTGCCCACCAGGCACCCACCCCCGGGCGAGGCCCCGGCCCTCTCCTCCTTCCGCCGGGCCCTCGCCCGGCCCTTGCCGGGGCGCGCCCCGGGCTGGCGTCGCCTCCCCCGAGGTGCTGGGCCGGGGCCGGGCCGCCCAGTCCCTCTGCTGCGGGCCTAGGGCAGCGGGGGGTGCGTGTGTGTCTCCATGCTGGGCCTGTGTATGTGTGCGTGTGTCCCCTCATGGGTGAAAGGGACCCCCGTGTGGGCAGGTCTCCTCTCCCCTCTAGGCGTCAGGGCTAAGCCGCACCCAGGTGAGTCGGGGAGGAGCGGAGACCCCGGCGGAAGCCGGCAGCGACCAGGTTAACCCTCCTCTCCCTCTGCCTTTCCCCTCAGGTGCGGCCGCGCCGTCGAGGCCGGAGGCGCCGCGGGAGCAGCGAGGGCCGCAGGCAGGTGAGAGCAGCGACGCAACGGGTTTCCCTCACACCCCCGGGGCTCCCTCAGGCTGAGGCGGGGGCTCGGGGCCCCCGCCCCGACTCCCCGGCTGCCGCCCTCCCCTTTGACCCCGGCGGTGGTTACAGCCGGGCCCGGCCTAACGCAGCGCTAGGCCGCGGCCGCCCCGGGGCAGGCAGGGCCCAGGGCAGCACCTGCCCCCCCCTCCCCCGGTACGGGCAGCCACCCCTCGTCCACACAGGGGAAAAGCCCAGGTTGGCAGCGGGGAGGTCAAGAGGCAGAAAAAGCCATTGGAAGTTCATGGAAGTTACATCTAAAAAGGCCGTCACGTCGATTTTGAGCAAAACCCATCGTCGTGAGAAGGTGGGGAAGGAAAAAAGTTAGCGGGCTTTGCCTGAAATCTCCTTCCTTTACCTCGTATTTCCTCTTTTATTCACCAGTTCATGGCTCTCTTCCACTTTGTAGTTAAATGCATCGTCGGACATTTGCAGTTCTTCTAGTTTTCGTCTCGTAGGTTTCTTCCTTTTTTTTTTTTTTAAAAAAAATCCATGATCCTTGAGGCAGTTAGTACAATTTTCTGCCTACCACTGTAATCGTGAGGTAGAAAATTGAGAGGCAAATTAATTAATAGTATGTGTTTTAAAAGCAAAAGGACCCCCTCCCAGTAAAACAACAAAACATATTTTCGTTTTCAGTCATGTTTAGTGATCATCCCCTGCTCTGTTTCCAGACCTGGCAATTTTAGAGAAGGAGCAAATACGTTCCAGTTACAAAATTAAAAGTTTATAGATAAATAACTACAGCAAAGTCTCTTTACATTTATTGTATTTTGAATTTTAAATTTAATAATATTATGAGTAAATAAAATACATAGGAAGGCTTTTTGCTAGTAGTCTGTTTCTGTCCTTTGGGCATCTAATTTCTCAACGGCCGTTATCTGCTCTCATGCTGCTATGTACGATTTGCTGTAAAACAACAAAAATGTCTTTCTTCAGAAAGCTGCCATTATGGGCAGATGTCTTCAGAGGTTAGGGGCTCACTTGCCACCTGACTTAGGCCAAACACTTTGTTAGGACCTGTAAAGCTTAGCAGCACTTTACTGGTATCAGCTAGTTTACCACCAAAATATACAAACTTTACTTATTTAAAGATAGGAAAGAAAAGCAGATCCTCGTAGCCAGAGATGGAAAAGGCCTGTTAGAGCCTCAAGTACATACACCTCCTAGACCAGCATTTAATCTCCCCCAAAAGAGGACGTATCAAATATTAAACTAGCACTACTCTTGAGGTTTTTTAAAAGGTCAAGGCATACATTGCTAGGAGCATGGGGTCAGTGCATGTTAATTTACGTCTGTTACTGTACTTAATACAATTATATAAAGGCTAAGGGCCTATGAATAGAATTGCTGCTTAAGGCCTCTGAGCCTCCTGTATTCCTGTCAGTTAAGGGCTGAGAAATACCTCCAACCATCTGTAAAAAATTGCTTTGTGAATACGGGCCTCATGAAATAATGATTAACACTCCTACCCTCCCCTCCTTCTACCCTCCCTCCCCCCAATTTTTATTAGTATTCGAATCTTTTACAGATATCTGCACATCGGTTCTCATTCTTTCTCTTTTAAATCTGTTACCACAAATACAATTGGCTATAATATTTGCATTAGCTGTGGTATGCTGCCATCTCATTTCTGGCTATAGAGAACGCCCTAATAAAGGACACATGTAAATTAACTTTTATTTTTATTATTATATTTTCAGGCAAGTTTTATGGTGGTAGTTGTTTGTGTAGCTTTCAATAACTATCAACTCTTGCTGAAATGCTAGTAGTTTTTAAAAATACTTTTGGAGGGGCTTTTTCTAGAAATGAAAATAAATACTTTTTGGCTTTTATACTGCTAGATACAACCCAAGTTCAGCAGGGGCAGGTTAATTTGGTTAGTGTCATGTTGCCTGCCCCCCCCCCAAAAAAAAAAAAAGGGACAAAAAGTTATTCTTTCTCTTTCTTTCTCTGAAATATTTTATGGGGAGTACTTAGGGAATGCTAAGTAGCATTTGTTGACTCGCTGGCAGTATCCCCACGAGTCTGTTTTGCCCAAATATTCCCACTGTTACTATCACCTGTTTAGCATGACCACTGGAACTGCTCTGATAACCAGTAATGCAGTTAGCAGGCCTTACAGCATGCTTAGCTGGTACGGCGTTTGCCTAACATAGGGAGGGTAAGAGTAAAAACCCTGATGAAGCCTAATTAGCAGTAGAAGTGGTAGGAAAGGTTAGCAGATTTATGGTACTGCAGGCATGCTGAGCAGTCTGGGGGAAAATCCAGGGTGTAGACTTACCAAACTTCAGAGACGAGCACTACAGCAGCCAAACTTAGTCTGAAAGGAGACTATGCTGTTTCGCTTTAACTTCTGTTTGTAAGTATAATCCATTTCCATTTGTAAATACAACCAGAAAAGAGATGCACTGGACGTGCAGCAGTGCCCATGGACATTGTTTGGAGCAGGGAGAAGTTGTTGCACTTTATTTAAATACAAGCAATTTTCCGTATAAGTGACCTAGTATTGTTCAGAACAATACACAGAGGCACAGGGTTGGCTGCACACGTGCGTGCACACGTGCACGCAAAATACATATGTATATGAATATAAAATGGATTTTTTTTCTAGCATTTTGTTTTAATTCCAAACAGTCAAGCTTCCCAATTTGTAGAAGAGAGTTACAAAACATATCCCTGTGAAACTCAAAGTTTCCACTAAAAAATAAGAAATGACACTTACGTTTTATAGCATATTTGATGCATTGTTCAGATGGGTTTGTAAGGACGATAGAAGATGCTTTATTAATTATTATATTTCCACATGGAGAAATGCATCACGGTAGCAGTGTGACATGAGTCTCATTTCCAGTATAGCTTTAGTCTCTGTAGAATCTCCCCGGGGCTGGAACACACCATCCACTCCGCATGGCCACAGTACAGCCTCTAGCACAGCTCAGGTGCTTCCTGTGACTGGTGTTCCTGTCCCTATGCAGGTAGCCACGGGCTGAGCCATAAGTGTGGTGACAAGGATGTGCATTCTGGTACCAATGGTACCTGTGCTGGTCACCAGGATGCAGCATTAACCTCCTCAGGAGAAAAGGGACGATTCCCTCAAGTCCAGACAGGCGAAGCATGCCCCCTGTGTTTGTGTAATGTTGCCGAGTTGTGACCTTGTTAGTCCTAACATCTAGGCACCACATTGTCCCCTCCCAAGCAGGCATAGATGGGAGACATGCATAAGGAGAAAGGAGGCGAATTTGATTTTCCATTTATTTTATTAGAGCATTCCCCCATCCCCAAAGGTCGTCCTCTGAATTTGACAAATCCCTGTTTTCCTCCTGTTCTCCTTGCTCTCCCATTGCAGCAACACTGTCTCCCACGAGGTGGCCGGGCTAACTTCTGAAGGTGCCCCCTTTGCTAGCCAGTGGAGGTACTGAAAGGGTTATTGTCAACTTCTCCCAAGAGCTGAAAGTGGCTGCTCCACCTAGTTTTTTAGAAAGGGCTTGGAGTAATGTGAGTTTCCAGGCTGAGAATATAGTAACAATTTACTAAGAATAAAGCCCGGGTGTGCCCAGGAAAATGTGTTCCATCACCCCTTATTTTCAGTGAGCTGTAAATAAACAGTATGGGATAATGCCATGCTAAATAACGTAAGCTATCACAGGCTTCTGCCCGAGTGGACAAGGTTCAACCACCTGGGAAACCCACATATTTTCAGTTTGCTTGGAAACCTTTCTGAAAAAGGGAATTGCAAAAAAATTTCTTCTGAGAATCTGATTGTTTTAAATGATGCATTTTCAAAATGAATGCATGGTTGAAGGAAAAAAATGGAAAGCAGTGGGAAACTGCCATGGAGAAATTACATCTAGTTTTAAAAGGACGGGATTCTTCCATTTTTCCTCCTTGAATTATCTGCCCTCACGTGAACACTTCTACCAGATCGGTGTGGGAGGCAGAAAGCACTGCCGAATCAGGGCCCACCGCACTCTTGAGCTTATAGCTTTACTGAAGCAAATAAGGTTATTTTCCAACAGAGGAATCGGGACAAGCACTGAAAAAGCATGTGCTGTTGTGCAGCTCGTCGTATTACAGTCCCAACTGTATGGATCTAAGTCAGTGCCCACATTGGTGTCCACCCTCAGTACAAGCAAAAGGAGGGAAAGGAAGAAGCGGCCTAGAAGACAGCACGTTTGATCTTGTGCTGAGTGAATGGCACATAGCGTCCACTCCGGAAAAAATGTCAACATTTCCCAGGAGAGGAGTAAAGACGAAAAAGGCCAGTTAATTAGGAGAATAGTTGGGGAGAAGCGGCCAGCAGCCATGACACTATCAGCTATTTAACCTCAATATACAGAATATATAGTCAGCAGTATTAATTTAACATAAGTGCCGGGAGCTGCGAGCATCCAAACAAAGACACAAAAGCCAACACAGAAACGTATCAGTGCCCTTGCCTTTCTCTGTCTGGAAAGCCTGGCTGGGTGACTTGCTGAAATTCTGCATGTCTGGCGTAGCTGCCCGTGTCCTCAGTGGCAAGCTGATGTCAGGTTCTCTGTAACTTTCTGGTTTCCTTTCTAAATCTCTTTAATTATGTTGTTATATTTTAGTTAGTTTTCAGCACGTGTTCCTATGCTCTGTTTTGTCACATTAGAAATGGCCAGTGATTGAAGTGAAGAGTAAACCAGCAGGACTAGTGGTGGTGGGGGGCGGCGAGAGGAGAAATGTACATAAGCTGTTTATTTGCCATGAGAATTTGAAAAATCCTGATACACCTATTGGAAGTTCCTGGCTGTGCCAATACGTTTGCCAGTTTTGATGCAAACAGATACTCATTGCTACTTTGCTGTTTGTTGGCACATGTCCAGTGCAGGGACGGTGCAGTGAGTGGTTCCCTGCCCAGGCACAGTTCTCAGCCCTTGCCGTAGGTCTGCTTCTGTGGCCTCTTGCTTCTCAGAGGGGCTCCAGCCCATGCGTTCCAAACGTAGGGCCAGGCAGAATTCCTGGTTGGAAAAGGAACTGAATTTCCTGTCAAGGAGGTACAAAGAGAGGGACATCCTAAAGTATGGGGAGAGATGATACGGCTTGGAGAGTGCCGGTTTTTGGCAATATATTTGGTAACTTTCTTTTCCTTCCAAATCAGGACGCGAGAAGCCAAAAAAAGAAATGAATTAGCAGAGTGACACATAGGCTTTTAAAAAAATCTGTCCACTTTTGGTTCCCAGACTCACTCTCATCAAAGCAACGCTTCTCAGTCACCCTCCTTACCCTCACGGGAACATCTGCTGGGGAAGTATGATACGACACAGGTAGAGAAATGACTGACTGCAACTCATGATGTGAACATGGCAAGACAGTTCCTATTTCTGCTCTTTCAATCCTCTCTCCTTTCCACCCCCGCCCCCGTTTTCCCCTTACTTCTCTTTGGTCTTCTCCTTTGTCCTGACTCAGGCATACGCGTGCTGTCTCTCTTTTCCTTCCATTGTGTCTCCCAGATTTTCATGTACCTCTATGGACAGCTGTCTCTGGAAAGGGCCCTCAGCTGATTCCCCTGCTACACTGCTCCTCCCGCCTTGTTTCCTATGGTGCACAAGATGAGTGCTCCTGGGGAACACAGGAGTAGAAAACTGGGAGGCAGGGCAGAAGGCAGAGGAATGAGCCTGAGTCTGAGGAGCCAGTTCAGCAGATGTGATCATTAGCTGGGTTGGCCACTGTCTTCTGGTACTTGGATGATCACAAAGTTCATCATGGAGCAGAGGAAGCAGATGTCAGGGCTTGTCAATGTAAGTGTGAGAAATTTCCCTCTCGGCTGCTGAGTTTGGTGTTAAGGTTCCTCCCCTTAATTGCTTCTTAGGTAAATTAGAGTGGTGTGTGCTGCTGTGCCTGTTGCACAGGGCTGACATGGACTTTGCAGGCAAGATTAGAAATGGATTACCCATCTGCAGTACGTTGCAGACGATGATGGAAATTGCAAGGCATATAGGGGAGCCCGTGCTCCCTGTTTTATGCTAAGTTGAGGCAAGCGAGGGTGGGAAGGAAGAATCTACTGCACAAAAATAGGATTTATTAGCACGTATTCCACATTTTTGTAGAGAGTTTTGTAAATAATTGTTTGTGCGTGTGTATGTACATATGCATGTATTTTTATCATGCAGTTGTAGCAAAAGGCCAACCTAACTGAACCAGGTAGGAAAAACAGGAGCAAGAAAAAAAAATCCCAGCTTTACAATACTGATTTGTACACTGAACTGTTCTAGGCAATATACTGGCAGGTCACCCATATCTTTGTCTCTAGGCTTTATTAAGAGGTTGAAGTACTTGGGTATAGTGTGACATAAAAGAACAGGGTGCCAAGTCACTAAGCTGAAACATTTGGGAACTCTGCTCAGCAGGCTTGCAGTATAAGGAATGTTATGTTGAAGTTTGGCCCTAAAAGTCGTCTTGAAGGACCTATGGCAATGACTTCTTAAAGCCCCTTTTTTATTTTTTATTTTTTTAAAAAAAGTATGTTTGTGAGAAGGAACAGAAAAAACAATTATCTTGTGTTTTTAAATTAAATTAAAATACTTTATTTTATATTTAATGTAAAGAAGCCAACTGCAGCTGATTTGTGTTAGTACGTGACGGCAAGGAGGTAAAATGGCTAGGATAGGAAGATAAAGAATTGATTTTTTTAGTTTTTGTTTTTTTTTTTTACTGGCCAAACTGAATGAAATACAACAATAGAAGGCCTATAAAATGCGAATTTAATTTTTATGTTTTAGTTTCTCCAAGTGCTTTCTGGTTTTGCTCTTTAAAATAAAATTAGTATCAGAAACCGTGACTGACATCTTTTACATAATAATTTTAAATTTATGCAATAGTTTTAACTTACTATAACAATTATACAAGGTGCATTTTTTAGTTCTTTAGTTTTTCTTACCTGGTATTTGTGAATATACAGGTCTTTGTATGTGCGTGCAGACTGTTTTATGGGTGCATGGACAGATGTGTATGTGCACATGTGAACATACCCACAAATACCTCTGCATGCAAATCCATAGTAGAAACACTAAAGGCAAAATGTGATCCTTTTCTTGATATGTATAAGTTTTACAAAAAATTATAGATGGTTTACTGTTTCACAGGTTTCACTGTACACTGAGAAAATAATGGTTTATTTCATAAATATTTACTAACTTTTTTAAGGCCTGTTCAGTAGTAATTATGCTGACGTACAGAGCAGACTGTTTTATTATATCACAGTTTATGGAGCTGAGGACATTTTAAAAGAAAAAATGTTTATTGACCTGTGATTCCCTATATTTCTGCAACTCCCATTCAGTTTTTTAACCCCAATTTTAACCATATAGTTAGGAAAACTACATCCTGATGCAGAAAGGGCTTTCCTCTTCTGAGCAGTCTTCTAACAGGACTTAGCCTGACCACAATAGGGCTCCTCACAGCAGTAAGTGCTGCTCAGAGAAGCAGATGCTTGCAGGGAAAGGCCTTTTGTCTTGCACTACTGCATCTGAGGTTTTTTCCCTGCCTTTTCACAATGGGTAAAAATACCTTGATTGTGTTGAAAATCAAGCTCTTGCTGAATTTTGTTTTACTTTTAATCATCCAGTTGCAGAAGTGGGATAAAGACCTTACAGCCCTCCCCAAAGGATCCTGGTTTCTGTGAATTTCTATTTGTTGTTATTTTAAACAGTTTCCATAGGATGTCGTTCTGGCACTGTGTGGCTGGTTCTATGCTCACATGCTTAGTAGACCTATTAGCAATAGATATTATGGCTTTATTAGTTCACTGCCCCATGCTACATCTACTCCAGGGCAGAGGGACTATTCAAAGCCTGAGAGGAATATTTGGTTTTCCAGGTCCTCTCTGCTCAGGTTGTCAAAAGATGAGAGTGGAGGTATTTTTTTTATTTTTTTTTTACCACTAACAATTATTGCCTGGCAACTGAACAGAGACCTTCAAAACTTGTATCACACAAACCATTGGTACCTTGTTTGTTAGCTTGCTTGCTTGTTTTCTTCTCCGATTATTCATAGTCAAACTAGGCCTTTCTCAACGTAATGGGTTTTAAAAATATATGTATAATGCAGCTGCCAAACTGAGAATGGAGATCCTGCCGTTTAGCACTCAGTAAACAAAATGTGACCAAGTACTTCCATGCCAATAGGTTTAGAGATTTCCAAATGAACATGAGTACTGAAACCCTTGTAACCTGCTATACTATACCTTTTTGCATAAGACCTTCATTTACTCTCCTATACGGTTCCTGAGATTATGGAGTCAGTTGTGTTCCTACAGTGAGGCCATTAGCAAAACTCCTTTAGACTTGTATACAAAAAGTACTGGTTCCAGAGTGATAATTTTTTATTCTGAAGTTGTTATTTGACCTCTTCTTTTGAGGTATATTCATCCCTTTCATTTATTTTGTTCAGTTGATGTGTATTTATATACAGTAGAAACATCACGATTTAGCTACTTTATTTGCTGCCCAAATTTAAGCAGATATTACATGCAAGAAAAGCAATCTTGGAAAAAAAATCAGGAAAATCTGATGAGATTGAAATGGAAGAAAACATTGTTCTGCATAGAATAACATTTATTGTATTTCACCTTTATTTTTTTCTTTTTACATTAATTTGGGTGTTCTGATCTACAAAAGACCACAGTCTGTCCGCCACCTTCCCCCCCTGCCAATCATGTAACACCCATTAAACACTACTGAACTCACTGGTACCACATAAGCATGCCCCCCTCGTATTCCCCACAGTCCATATGTGAAATTTTAGCTACCACTGTCCCAATTAAATAATGATAATTGCTTTTCACTCTTATTAAATTAAATCAGTCTCTTGATTCGTTCCTGTTAAAGGAATTTCTTGTATAAATTTGAACTAGTATAGTAAGACTGTATGTGGGGGACTGGGTATATGTGCATATATGTAGGCATATGTGCATTAAAGAAACAGGAAAAGTACAGTAACTGAAAATAATAAGTAGAATCAAATTAATATCTCCTCAGTTCATTTGTTTATAAGGCATTTGGGTAGGTTAATAGAATTTTAAGTTGTTCATGAAACTGCAGTATAGTTCTCCTATATAGTGAAACACGCTGGAGAGGGATTTCACAAATTTATTGCTGTTCCAGTAGTTGCTTTGAAAATGTGTTTGAATGTACGTGCCTATAAGGTGCATACTGCTCACCTAGTTTAACCAAATCTGATCCAAACCCCACTGAAATTAAGGGCTATTTTTTCACTGAATAGGAATTGTATCAGTCCCTTCAGTAGCCTCATTTATTTGAGGGAAACAGCTGTCATCATTTCTCTGTGTGTGTATGTGGGCACGTGTCGCCATGTATATTTTATCCATCTATCTGTCCATATAGAAAAACCATATGTTTTGTGTAGTTCTTACTGTGGCTTTGTGCATGCATTACGTAGACACATGCATGAGCTTGTACACAAGAACTGTGTAACAGGGGTCTCCTCTTTATGCACAAGTATGTATATTTTTTATATCTAGGGGAATAGGCATCATCTAGACTTCAATGGGAAAAACAGCAGATTAATTTTTGATGCTTTTTTCCATTTTAATTTGTCCTTGAAGGTCAAAATTATTTTGGTGATCACTTCATGTCACGATTTTTATTTGGAAACAGACTGTAACGTCTCTGGCACAGGGACTGAGAAGTCATGAACACGTATCTGAAGTGTCTAACACACCAAAGGAGATTTTTTTTTTTTTTTCTCTCCATAGTGATAAAACAACTGTGAGCCAAATCCTGCTTACTTTATTATCCAAATTTTCCTAACAAAGTCCACTTACTGAATTACAGAGCTAAAAATACCAGTTGCTTTCATAGGTGGACTTTTGCATCTGTATGTATCATAGACATTACATCAAATAGTTGTTCATTGATTTTAAAATGCTTTTATTTATTGGCTTGCCTTTCCCTGCTGGCTAGTTCAGGAGCCTAACCTCAGACAAGCAAGTTCGAAATTTTAGGCCATTGTTTTTTAACCTTATGGGTAGTCCCCAAACTATACAGCACTTATTTCTGTATCAGCTTTAAGAATAAATGTATATAGAATCTAACAATTATGAGATATTACTTTCTGGCATCCAAAAGGTAACCACAGTTAGATCTAATTGAGTTTTGGGAAAAGATGTCAAGGAGGAATCCAGTCAACTTGCTCTCTGCCATTTCTAGCAGCCCTGAACAGCATGGAATTTGAATAACAGAATTTCAGTGGAGCACATAGAAGATTTTGGATCCAAGGGAATTCTGAAAGGTGCAAATTGTGCTAGTAGAGCACGATGAAACGTGCCCATTTGGTCATCTAGGCATCAGCCTCAGGTGAAACTGATCTGTGCAGTCAGTCCCCCACCCTCTCAGGCCTGCAGATGCGTAAGGCTGTGGCAGCGTGTCCGACCAGGTGAGTGGGCAGGAGAGGGGACATGCAGCATCATGCCAAGGCCACCTGCTCGGTGTGCGAGCCCTGCTGTAGCTGTGGCACCAGGTCATGCTCTGCTGGTCTACCAGCAATGCTAGCACAGCCTGTTGGAACATCTGGGTCAAAATAAAAATGGAATATAATTGGTCCTCACCTTTAGTCCCAAATTGTTTTTAACTTTAGTGGGCTTTAGTCTTGTAAACCGGGAGGTGTGTAACGTGTGTGAAGTCCCTTGGAGTTGCAGTGGCCGATAACAGTCAGTTGAGCCAGCAGCCTGCCTCAGTGCCTGCAGGGTCAAGGCTTGAGCTAGCCTGTCTATTGAGGAGGAGCAAAAATGAATCAAACTGAATGCTAAAAATATAAGAAGGAAACTTAGACACAAAAAAGATAGCAAAAATACTTGGGGGCTCTTTTTGAAATTAGAAGTTCTGGATGCATGATGAATGCAGGCTTGGCTTCTTATTTGAAGGAATATTTGTAATAGCTTTGTTTTATTTATTATAAAGTTAGGTAGCGTTGTAATGGAGACCTTGAGGATGTTGTAAAATAGTTGCTTAAGAAGCACTTTTGCCTAGTAGAAGTAAGCCTTAATAAAAGTTTTATTTTGTATATGCTTATTCAAGAGTCCAGTATGTGAGTAAGAGAATGTTTTGTAGAAGAAAAAAAAAAAAGATAGGTATGTCTGTTAGGCATGATAGAGATTCCAAGCCCATGTGTGTAAAGGCCAAATGCAGCTCACTTTCCATACATTATTTACCATAGTCTTGTTTCCAGTAAATGAAAGTATTTATCTGAGTGGCCAGAGCAGAAACGGGCATTAAAAATTAGCCGTGAGTATTATTCCTTTGCATCCGTTGGAAAAAAAAAATAACCCAAATTTATAATGAAGTAGAGAACAAACAAAAAATTAAAACTTTACTCTGTTGTTCTTGCTATAGCTAGTCAGGGGGTTATTGATATAAAGTGCATAATGACTGCTACAGCTAATAAAGCAAAAACTAATTGCGTGTTTAGGTAACAGTCAAATCCATATTACTCTGTCCCATGAATCTATTCCTATTACACGTAAGCAGGATCTAGCCCATTGGCTTCATAAGGGCAATTCGGATGCATAAAGAAAGCATGTTTTGGCTGCGTCATATGCAAACAAAAGTCTCCTGCCCATTTACAACCAACAAAGCAGATTTAGGATGAATTTTTTATATGAATGTAACCCAAAGTAGGAAGGAAAAATAATTCCATTGAGGTAGTAGTGGAAGCTAAATGTTAAACAAGCTTGGATCAGAAAAAAAAAATTGTCAGAGCAGCATACTGCCATTTTATCACTCTGTCATCTGTTAATATAAATGTTATTAAATAAAAATATTAAAAATAAATGTTAATCCTATTTTTGTATTTACTTCATAGTATCAGGCATATTTTCCTTTTTTTTAATTTTGACAGTAAAAATATAAACAACTTTTGCTATTGGGAACAAAGGCTGGAGGGTTTTTTTTTCTCCATTTAAACTGCTGATTAACAATTTATTTACTTGTCACTTACTGTTGACCATCCCGGTCATTGCTTTTTATTTGATATTTTACTTGATGTTTCTTTCTGGCCGATTTATGAAACAGGTTTTAATTTCTGTATGATTCTAATCCTCTATTTCTATGTAAATTACTAATATTTTCCTTAGAAATATCTTGTCTTTCAAATGAGAATTTCCCCTCTGTAATTTTACATTTATATTGCAAAACACTAAATACTTGATACTGAAGTTTTCTTATTTTGGGCAGTCATTGTTTGGGATAGTCTTTCTTGCAAGCTTGGGGATTCAGGTTTGAGATTATAAACACTTCTGTACGTATGAGTAAGTCTAATTTTGTGAGTAGTCTAAGCCAGCAGGGCTCCTCAAACAAGTACGTGTTTGCAGGCTTGGGACCTGCAGATATTTGGATGGAGGAGAAGACAGAGAAGGGCTACAGATACTAAGTTTTATTTTTAATTACATATGCCTGCCAGGATCATTGAGAAATATGACAGTATATTTTATGAAATTGGTTGGATTGTTTGGGACACGTAACACATAAATGAAACTGTTTGCTTAATTTGGTACCATGAGATAAAGTTAACTCAAATACCTGATATCTTAATCAAATTGAATCATTGTGATTGTTGAACTCTTTGGTCCTGATTTAGTTAAATTTGTAAGTAACATTCCAACATCTAGAAATCTTCCCATCCAATGATACCTGGTTGAAAAATTTGCAAAAACAGGAATCAATCTCTAAAATTTATGGGGGGTCAAAAGGCTTATTAGAGATGCTATTAGATTAACAGCTTTTTATTTTATATATGTAAGTTGTTATAGTTGCTGTGTTTTTTCACTAAGAATTTTTTTTTTGTTAGTTAGGCTTTTTTCCCCCCTTCACCCCATCCCTTCCAAACTGCAGCCACAAATTAAAAACCAGCTAAGAAAAAGCTACATGCCTGGTTCTTGATACTGCTCCTACTGAATTTAATGGGATCAGTACCAGTTTTAGAGATGAGGGGTATGGTGTAAAAGCAGAAGGACAGAGGTGCGTAAAAAGAGTATTTCACAACTCAGAGAGTATTTATAAAGTAGTCAGAAGCTTGTGCAATGAGAGAAGAGGGATCTGAGGACATAGTCAATGGTAAATAAGAAGGCCAGAAAAATCAGTGTTTTAGAAGCCATGTTTGCAAGTGTGACAAATATATCTACCTGGGAAATGGCAATTAAGTTTTTAAACAATATTTTTACAGTAGTGAAAATTAAGAAAACTATGAGGGTCAAATTCTGCCTTTAGACATACTCATATATTGCCTGTTGACATTGAGAGGGAAGATTTTAACATTTCACATCTGACTTGGAACCAAAACAAAAAACCTATTTTCAGATGACTCTGGAGTAACTTCCAGATCAGAGGATCCCAAATTCATCTGCCAATGTATAGAAATATAATTTCATCAGGCAGTGAGAGCAGTCTCTTTGGAGTCAAACATGATAGCTACATAGCAATTACAAATGGCAATTTGGGCTTTTACAGGAAAGAGGGAATTTACTCATATGTAGAACTTCATACTACAGATGGCTGCCTCTGCTAAAAGGATTGACAGCAATTCTGGCCATCATTCCCTCTTCAAACTTCTTCGTAATGGCTTTGCTGCTCCGTCCTGTAAATATGACTAGCCAAGATGAGTTGCTAGGTTCTGTGATTCAAATGGAGCATTAATAAGCAGGACTTCCAGGTCCTCCTCCAGGCTCCACTAGCTTTTCAGTATAATCCTGGACAGACATCTGTTTTTCAAATGGTATATAGTATTTACATGAAACATGTTTCAGCAAAATGGAGGCTTCAACAAACAGACACAGTTTTGGGTAGACTGACCCTAGACAGCTGGTTACTGAATTGTGGAGATTGGTGTACACTCATTTATTCTACTTTGTTCACTTCTCTTACGAGTGTAGCTTGGTGATGCCATCTGAATGGCCTGGTTGGTGACAGATTCTGAAGGTTCCTGTCAAATAGTCATTTGCTCCCTCTCCGTTGTTAAAAATTACTGAGAAGGTGAAAGAAGGCAGCCTCCTGTGTCCGAAGGCTACGTACAAAGATAGGTAGAAAGGTTTTGGTGGATCTTCCCAAACCACACTGACCAGAAA
Source organism: Burhinus oedicnemus (assembly GCA_008921705.1). Taxonomy (NCBI): domain Eukaryota; kingdom Metazoa; phylum Chordata; class Aves; order Charadriiformes; family Burhinidae; genus Burhinus; species Burhinus oedicnemus. Next base: position 3,660,920 of record VFFE01009229.1, read on the forward strand.
TTAACTGTCCTTTTTTATCTGGCAGACCTCAGCAATGTCAACACTTAGTTCTTCCCAGATGTCTTTACAGGACCCAGCTAAGCTAAACTGCCTATGATGTTTCTTGGCCCTTTGCTGAAGGTGGCAGTCATCAAATCTTTGATTCTCATTTGTCTTGCAAAACATTTTGTTTATGTGGCTATTGACATACACAACAGTCTTAAACACCATCCCCCTGCCCCGAATTAAAAGTTCTTGTCTCCTTGCTGTCAATCAGGATCAGCTTCCTGAAGACCAGCAATGGGTACGTCCCTGTTAACATTCACCAGAAAAAATAGGGAAAGGAACGTTGCCTGAATGTCTTACATACTGTAGCACCAGAACTGACAAAGCGGATTTCCTAGGGTTGTTTCATGCTTTGCTGCAAGCTTTGATGGCTTCTTCTCCTGCAGTTGGGACATTCATAACTACCCTCTCCTGTGTGGATTCTCTGGTGCCTGATACGGCATGGACTCCCAGTGCAGCTTTTCCCTCCAACCTGGGAAACTTGCAGGTCTCTGTAGTCCTGATGGCCACCTGCTTCCACAAAACTTGTAGGAACTTCATTATCATTGAGGCCTGTATCTGAGTGCTAGGTCTGACTACAGACTAGCAATGCATTCAACGTTCTGATGGTCACTTTCTGTCTTTTACATGCACACGTGCGCACACATGCACATGCACACACGCAGCATGATCACAAGCCTTGTTGCCATAGGAAACCAGGCTAAAAACAAGCGAGGTCAGAAGGCATGAGCTCATTGTTTTTCTTTTCCAGCTCCTTTTAAAAACTGCTAGAACAGGCTTTTTTTTATTCATTAGATCAGATGTGTTATTGGATGCTAGGTAATGGAAATCATACTTGCTGCATGCTAGGCTCTATTCTGCATGACACTGTGGTATCCGTCATGGAGTTTGTCCGGTTGCCATCTTTGTCAGGGCCTGGTTCATTCCCCTAGTCATTCTCTACTTGATTTGGTAGCCGTACTTGGTGCTTTGGCTTGCAGGTTTCCTTCCTGGTCCCCTGCTTATTGTTGAGAATATCTCCCATAACCACTTTGATCTCACTGCAGAGTCTTGCCCACCTTGAAAAAAGTAGCATCATCGCAGGAACAAGGGATATTCACAAATGGATTTCAGTGGGCTGCATTGTTTGCATAAAAGCACAAAGCGGGGTCATCAGTGGTTAAATATTAAGGAAATCTCTAGTCTGGTTAGGACTAACTCAACCACTGTCATCTTTGCTTTAGCATAAATATGTATAGTGCATTATGGCTAAACCTTTATGATACAGAGGTGTTTATGCTGTCTAACATTTGTGGATGTGAGCCACACTCATCCTGTGACCAAGGTGATGGCCAGCCACCCCTTCAAACTGATGTGTTGGTGACAGATGGAGAAGCAGTCTCTGCTGTCAGTTTGAGCAGCTGCTGTAAGTGTCACCAGCTGGCACACCCTCCCTTGCCTTCCCACAGACCACGTTCTCTACCTTTGAGGGTATTGCAGGCTGTAGAACTAACCCTGGGCAGGATATCAGATGGATACCAGAGGCCCCTTATCTGCAGACATTGATTACCTTTCTGGCCTTTTATGTACAGGTGAGCACTTTTAACTTCTTGCAAGGGTGGGGTGACTGTGACCAGAGGAATTTGAGGTTAGTGAAAACAGAGGCACGCAGCTGCAAAATCTGAAGAACTTCTCTCCATAGGGAAAATGAAAGCCATACTTCTGGTAGCTGTTCATGTATAACCCCTCTTCCTTTGGCCCCTTAGTACAGCAGCACAAATGTCTGCTCTTTCGATCAACACGGTTACTTGTAGAGACTTACCTTCCTTTTCAGCGTGAATTGTTGCATTCTCTTCCACCTTCTTTTTCTAGCAAATATAATTACAAAGTACAAATCATAAGGAGCAGGAACTCATCTGGGTATGAATGTGTAAAACAGCTTAATTAGTGATAAAGCGCAGTGCGTATCCCTCTACCTATCTCATGTAAACATTAAATTAAGGAGCCTACAAATGGGCAGAGTTATTTGGACATGTGTTTGTCATGTAACGATAAATCCAACTTCTTGTTTTCCTTATAACTGTTTTAGAAATTCAGGAACTGTAGACCTACATGGTTATGACTGCCCGTCCCTGTGGTCAGGGTAGGCTTGTTCCTTCCTTACGGTTTTCCACACTTTCGCCTGTACTTGCTCTTACAGAAGTTCTGTTCTAGGGTAAAATCAGAGAAATTTCAGCCTTGGAAAGTATTTCCTCTTGTCCTGGATGGATGGTCTGGTCTTGTCTGGACAGTCTTTCACTTTAGTGGATGGAAATTATGTATTAACTGTAATATTGTTTATTAGTGATTCCTTTGCCTTCCAGCTCCGTACGTGGATTGGCTGGCCCTTTGACCTATTTATGATTAGTAAATCCCAGTGGCACATAGGTCACCACGATCCTACCTGCATTTGTACATCTTCTCTGCCAGGGTTTGTCAGTGCTGCAGAGAGAGAGTACCTGAAGTCACTCAGCAGCGGCCTCTAACCACCTCAGTTTTGTTGGGCCGTCTAGGGCCAAAAGCTCTTCTCAGCAGCAAAGGTTTATTGGGGAGTGGGAGGCCTGCTAGAGTAATGGTGGGAAATTGTGAAACTTGGAGTATTTCTGGCTACCAACAAGGGCACAGAAAACCTATTTTCTGAAGCTTTCACCATCCCATCACCAGCTTCCCTAGAACCATATCCCTGTCTGTACTAGTTGCATACACACGGGTTGGGCTGTTCCTGGTCCCGAGCCATGAAACATTTGTAGTCTGGGAGCTGTGCTGATGTTCTGGTTGATGTTATCCTATCAGCAGAGAAAGGAACTACTAGAATGCAGTTATTTTCAAGAGCCATCTAGGAGATTAAAGTTGCCACAGAGTGTGCGCCTATCTCCCTGCATGTCTCTCAAATCCTGGGCACATAGCTTTAAAATCCTTAAAGAAAAGGGATCTGGCAGCTCACTGAGAGATATCTCAGAGCTGGCACCATGTATCTTGAAGGCTTACATCACTGGCTGTGTCCATGCTAGTAAATTAAACACATCCTGGACCATTCTCTGGCATTGAGGTCAACTGGCACAAAATAGCCAGCATCCATACTATTAAGCTGTCTTGAACTCCAAGACAGGACAGCCATATGCAAAATGCCTATTGAGAACAGTCCCTGGCTGGTGGTAACTCCCAGCCCACACCCAGGAGCCATTTGGGAGAGTGCTGTTTGGCCCTGGCCTCAGCCATGCCAGGGATCTTCTAGAAACTGGAGAAGAGGTGCCAGCAGTAGTGTCCCTGGCACCATTTAATGTTTCAGAGGAGGTGTAGCCAGCAGTCTTGCAGGTGACTGAGCCTTTGCCACAGCCACAAGATGGAAGGGTTGATCCTTTTCACAAGAGCTGCGATTCCCTCTCTTTGTCAATCCCTTTGTCTTCTCTCTCAAACCTGAGATTTTATTCTGATTAATGCTGGAATGACTTACTATTTTCAGCTGTTTAATAGTTTGCTGTTGTGATTGTATTTGATTGTGTTTGAATTTCTGTCTCCCCAAGGATAGGGAAAGGGATTCTATAAATATTATTTGATTTAATTAATAAATGTCAGCTTCTTTTGTAATGTAGTAGGGGAGTGAGGCTGCACTGGGAGAATGACCGGTAAGGACAGTAAGGCATTTCTGTTTTTATTCCTGTGCCACCTTCACATAGTCCCTGTGCCGCTGTTGCCAGAAACTCCTAATGCCACTGCAAAGGACATTATCTATTACAAAAACCTTTGCTAAAGCTCCAAGGTATCTAAGACAGATAATAAATCACTTAATACCTTCTCGGGTATTTTTTTGTAACTCATAGTTTGGTGTTTCAATCCATAGAAACCCCATAGTACAGATCCTACTGAAAGAATGTTCTTGGTCAACACATTTTTCTTGATGTGGGCATTCAGACTCTTGATCCCTTGTAGGCTCTTCAGCAGAAGATGATCGTGATTATTTTGTGTCAGTATAATCTTTCAAGGCACATCTTCTTTCTGAAATGTCCTCTGTAGCCTGATATAAGTCCTGGTTGAATTTGGCCAGGTGTGTTGATAGGGCTTCTGTGCACTGAGTTAGACTATTTGTTGGCAGCGGTCTAGGAGGTGTGCTACTAGCCTGGGAGAAGTGGTTTCCTTTTGCTGGTTATTTGATTAACTGAGAAGACTTTAAATTTATTGTTAATAATATTTTAGAAATCTACAGGTAAAAATATAAATTAAAAGAAAGGATTTTAATCAGATGCTGATATGTCGTGGAGCAAATTAGTGACAGTACAGTGCCACGTAGATTCATGGTAGTCTATTAAGGTTGTGCCTACATTCTGAAACTGGTGTATGTATTCCTAGAGCTATGTTGGATAAGTAAATAAAATGTCTTTGATATTTTTGCTGTTCTGGGGCATTCTGTTTGGTAGTTGGGTGAAATATTCTGTGGGCCAAATGCTGTTTGCTTAACTCATGGGAGCTAGTCTGCTTATTTCAATGAGTTAGCAAAGCAAACTGGCTTTTGTTGTTCGGAAACTGTTCGGAAAGCTGCACTATATTTTTACTGAGGATCCTCCACTAATGTGGATGCCACTATATGCTTAAATCAATGGGAAGCCTGTGGGAAAGTCAGAAGGCATGGCACTGGGTTTGCAATGTTTTAGGATTTACAAACAAATCCTTGGAGGGGGGTCGTGCATGGGGCAGATGGAACCAAAGTCCATACACTCCAAATGGCATTAAGTAATATCCATGGCTATTTTTTACCCTATGATGTATGTATGGAGCTTCTGTAGATAGGAGTCATGCATATACAGCACTGGCATTATTATGTTTTAAACTAGGAATTTTAGAGTAGTTTTAACTTGTTCTATTCATCTGTGAAATCTGGAAATGTATTCTGTCAATGGAGGTTAGTACATAAAGACTGATGACTGTTGAAAAAAATTGTGAACTTTTGTTTGAATATAACTATTTGTTTTGATGGTAATTGAGGCAATTCCTTCACTTTCCACAAACATTCATTAGAGTGATATTCTGTAGAAAAACTGTCACATGCAATGATGCATTTCTGTATCCATATGAATGCCTGAACTGGAAGTCTGCGTGCAGCTCTTAGGGAAGCCTTTGATGGGTTGTAAATTTACCAACCAAGGGTAAAAAAATGATGTCAGGTGATTTGGGTGACCAACAACTCGTATAAATACTAATCTGTGAGCAGTGAATTCCTAAAATACACAAAACAGTCATTTTAGTGAATAGGTTGTGAGCAATCTCATGGGCAGAAATATGTTGGCAATTACTCATTCAATAATTTGTAAAAAATATGTCTGCTTGTTGACATTTTGTAAAAAAAAAAAAAAGATAAATCTCATAAATGCATTGCGGGAAATATCTTGCCAGGTAACAAGGCAAAAAACATGAATCCACTTAGAAATATTTAACCTTCTGAACTTCTGATATTCCTTATCGGAAGAGGTCTGTCTAGATGTACAGACCCTACCAGTTCCCTGAACAGAAGAAATGTTACCCCAGAGTTGTGACACAATTTGAAAAAAACCCAAACCTATATTGGTGGCTTGGTCCCAACTTGAAATTTGCAGCTGGCTGGTTTTCTTAAACAAAATTTCAAATTCTTATACTTGGATATATTAAAAAAATGGATTGTGGTTTGAGCTTTGAAACAAAATGAGCTTCTAAAGGCTGTTACGCATGTACATTAGGGATCCTAGCATGTATTTGAAAAAGCAGTTATAGGCAGGCATTAGTTTAAACACCTCTGCTGACCACATTAGGCGTGGAGGTAGATCCAGAACAGTTTATAGCTCATGATCTGTAATCTGCTGCAGCTATAACATTTATGAAGGCCCATTCCTGCATCATTCCCTTCTCATGGGCCATCAGGAGTATCAGTTCTCCCATGCTACTCCTCTGTGACATGCTTTAGAGGTTCAAAGGAGGTTGATTTTCTGTGGCTCCTTCTTCCTTTTATGTCTTTGCTGAAACTCCCAACAAGGAAGGTCATGTTTGAGAGTATATTTTTGTGATGTGGACATGGGACATGAATTGAGACCGACAGATTTCATTTCTTGCAGGATACATGAATAGTGCTCGCAACTTGTGGTTCGTATGTGCATGCACTCATTTCAGATTGGTAGCTTAGCTGGCATAGCTAATTCCATTTTCTTTTTTTCAAGGTTATTTGTACCATTTCAGCCTCAGCTCAGTACTGACTGGACAACACATCCCATCATATATAGACAGGGAGCTTTTAATGTATTCCTTCTCTGTTTTTTTTAATACAGTTTGCTGACACAATTGTTTATTTTTTACAATTTTCTAATTAAAATCCAGTTCCTAAAGCACTCATGTTACTAAAATCATTTCATACTTAACTAAAATTTCTTCTGGTTCTCACGTATGCAACGGCTACCATAGCACAGTCAAACCAATATCCTCCCATTATAATTTGATGGTAAATCAGCATTAAAGTAATTTTGTGTTGTCTGCCTATCTGTCAAAACAGTCCAAAAGCAATTTATGATGTTAACAAATTTTGTTTTTGTATTTTATACAGTTAAAAAGTATGGAGAATTTTGAAACCCTTCGCATTCAAGGCCAGTTAAATGAAAATACAGCAAAAAACACATCCCGCAATAGGTACCTCACAAATAATTTGTCTGTCAGTTGCATCTGTCTTGCCACAGAAATAATAGTTAAAGGGGGCAAATGGTTGAAGTTGTGTCTAGTTTTAGATTTATTTTTTTTTTTAGAAATAAAACAACTGAAAACGGGTGGAGATATTTCATTGAACTTTTTCCTGAAATAGACAATGCTTTTGTTTGTATTTTTGAATTTCAGCTTTTGTCTAAACGATTTGCTATCCAAAACCAAAACAGGGCTTTTCTAGTATGCGGTAATTAAAAAGTGAAAACTAACAAGTACTAGAAAATGAATCTTGTTCATTGTAGACTGGTGACCTGTACTGCAATGCAGAATGCAAATGGTGACCCGAAAGTCAGAGAGACTGAAAAGAGTTACAAAATGATTACTGAAATTGCTAAGGAATCTGTGTTTTGAGGCAGCCATGTGCCTTTAAGCCTGTCACAATTTGATTCAACTTCTTTTTTTTTTTTTTTTTTTTTTTTAAAGCATTTAGTGATGAGACTGAATTAAGAATTCCCAGCAACTCTGGTAATGGTGATGTGGCTGGTGTGAAATACCCAAGCTTTTGTCCCAGCCCTTCTCGCCACATGGCATGCGTTAGTACACCTAGCCCTGTTACCAAGTGCCCTTCTCATTCTGGCCCCGTTCTCCTTTCAGTCAATGGGAATTACAGTATAGGTTTTTGTGAGAACAGGGGCTGGCCCTCTTTCTCAGGATTTCTTTCCTCAATAAAACAATAACTTTGCACAATGCCTGATTGGTTTGGGGGGTTGTTTATGGTAACTACTTGAGTTCAACAGTGGTTTTGTATTTTCTTTTATTGTTGGTAATTTGAATTTATTTTAAAAAGGGGAATTAAATTACCCAGACAGGAAGATGTTGATGCAAATTTCCTAACTGCTAAGATAATAAGATTGAAATTAGGAGCATATACATATCTTCAAGAAGCATCAAAAATACATAACTACAATTTAGGGACCTTAGAAAGATTTCAGTTTTAACAGAAATGTGATTCCTTGACTTGTTTAGTTCAAGCCTTTTTTTTAAATGCCATGACCAAGACTGAAAAGCTCTTTGCTTCTCAGTGATTCAGCAGGATTGTGTTGAACCCTTCCTGAGAACAACATCCTGCAACAGACTTCTCCCCATTTTCTCCAGATGATCTCAAAGACGCCCCAAACCAAGCACTGTGAGAATTACGGTTTAGAGTTCATTACATCATATAATTTCTTTATAATTTGACCTGGAAATTTTGTGGGGGAGTTCAAACAGCAAAAGTTACGCTATGGAAGAGTTGTACTACCGCACATGCGCATACAATTATTTTACAGCTTGAGAAGCCTAAAGTCCATCTCCGAGACTAGCACTTTTTAACCAATTGAACGCTACAAAAATATAGCACATTTATTATTTATTCCTCCTTTTGTGTACAGCTAACAGTGCATATTCAACCCAAAGGATCTCACAGTGCTTCACAAATGACATATGTACAGGAATTCCTTCCACGCTGAAATGCCCAGGCTTAGAGGGAGGGCTGCAGCCAAGAAAATAATCAGCTTATAGCACACTGCATAATGTGTGTGAACTGCACAATGTGAGTAAGGATAATTCTGGCCAAGGGCATATCAGACAGTACATCTCACCAGTGCATCCTGCTGGAAAGGACTAATATTTAAAAGCTATATTAAAAATAAAAACCCACCAACAACATTGTTCATTGACAGTCAATGTGATCCATTAAGTTTTTCTTTTTATTTATATATGCATATATATATTTTAATATACATCCATACAATTAAAGTGTTGATTTATCATTGGCATCCCTAAAACTTGTCTCTTTTCACAACTAACTTCTTTAAGCACCATGTTTAAATAACTGATAATAAAGGGAACTAGAAGAAACTTTATTTCCACATCTGAGTGGGCAGTATACATCTATATTAACTAATGATATTGACTTACGGTTCAAAGGACCAACCCATACACAGACTGTCTAGTATAAACTCTGAGCTAGACAGTGAAATGTGTGTGTGCATTTATTTTTGAAATACTACAGCACTTACTGCCTGGTTCTTGTCACTTACACAGTGCTGCCAGCTTGGAGATCCCCAAACAATTTACCGACATGACTGAGGAATAATCCCATTTAAATGAAAAAAAAGAAGAAAAAAAAACTCCAACAAAAACCTTTTTTCCCTATTTATCAAATGAGAAACCATCAGTTATATGATATGGCTTTACCAATAATGCATCGTGAGCTATGAGTTAATACTTACTGTCAAAACTGAGTTCCATAACTACACCTACTGAGCTCTTTCTCTGGCCCGGCTTATCCTTCAGATTGCTTTTGGGGTAGAGGCAGCCAGTTCTTATGGGACTGTACAACCCTACCACAGTGGGACTAAATGTCACATAGGCAGTTTTAGTGTTGGCTAGTAATTATAAAAGAAGGACAGCAATGCTCATAATCACTCCAGTGGTACCAGAATCTTCTATTACAGAAGTCTTTTCATAGGAGACCTTCAATAAACGCCCCACTGTCTCAGGGAGAAAAATACGTTGTCTACTACCTTGACCTCCCTACCAGCGTGAGAAGAGTGGGCATTGTTAACCTTCATCTTCACCATAGTTCTTGCTTTCTAGATAATTTAACTTAGCTTCTCTAAGGTGTTTTCCTTGGGTTTTCTCCTTTCATTCTCCCCATCTCCACACTGACTCCCAGGATGCCTCTGTTCTCATAATGATTACACCAAGTCTCAGTTAATTTTGCTGTTCAGGTACTGTCTTTTTCTGCAGATTCCTCAGGACAGGTTTCTTCTGCAAGTCCTTTCAGAGATCTACCACTGAAATATCAATGATAACAGGTTGAAAAGGATGATAAAATAAAATGGCAAGGAGTATGTGGAACCAAGCAGCAACAGCTGGCTGTCTTCTGCAGAAAACCCTTGCACCACCCAAGCATCCCCACTCTATTTCTCCCCTTTCCTCATGCCCCCTAAGGTATGTTTTGGATTAGTCTAACTTAGAACATTAGCTTCTCAGCAACAGATTTTTTTTTATATTTTTGCCTGTACTGGGATATATGTATGTATGGCACCGTATCAGTAACAATTGGAAAGGCATGAACACAGTTCCTTTAGCTCAAATTTGTGCATACGAACCAAGGGATTAATTATTTCTGCTCCTCCATGCTTTGATTTTCAAGTCAGATCATTCATGACAAGGCTACAGGTGGAAAGCCATACTTTGGAATAAAACTTGAAGGAGTAGAGTGAAGTGGGGGAAGATCTTCATAAATGTAATCCAAGTAGTTATTATTTCATAACTGATATTTTTGCTTCTCTCATCCCACTTGCTGCTGAAGAACACAAGCAGCTCATAAAGAGAAAGAGACATACTTGATGGGGAGAAATAGCTGATTTTTTTTCTGAAAAATAGGGACTTCTCTCTGGAATGTGTGTAAGTGGTGGTATGTACACACTGAAGTGCGCCTGCCTTTATTGTAATTGGTGTCTTTGAAACGTTATGTGTACACAGTCTCTCTATGCAAGAAAAAAATGAATAAAAAGGATGGTTCAAGCTCAAATAAAATTTGAGACTGATTTGGACAGACAGTAATATGAGAATGTGTACACAGGATGCAAATGCCTACATAATATGTATGCTGAGTGTAACCGTGCACGTGTTCTCTCCATGTGTTTCTGCGCATGTGCACTTAGCTTTTTTAATATTTGTATGTGTTTACATCAAATAGTTGTTTACGTATTTTTGTATTTATTTTCATGTGTGTCTGTCTGGACATACATACGATCCATTTTAAAGGTTCTTCCAAGTCAGTATGGGGCATAAGTATATCCATTTAGCTGTGTCTGTCAATGCTGTAATGAAAGGATGCACATACTTGAGTTCATACTACGTGTATTAGTCAGGACCTGTGCTCCTCCATAATGTGTGTATGCATGCATTCATGTAGACATGGTTAACCTGGTTTTGCCTGATCTGGAGAGCTAGTGTATCTCTGTGCAGTAGTGTTTGTGCAAGGGAGGTGTGTTTGTGCTAGTTTGCAGACATTTAACATATTCTCAGTGTACAGAATGCTGGCCACCGAGTGCTTATGACAACATCAGGGCCAGTAAGTACTAACTGCTAACATTAAAGATACTTTAATTTATCAAGTCAATAATATCCATAGTCTTACACAAAACTGACTCCGTTTTCTCACATCCACCAAAAAAACCCAGAATTACAACACTGAGAGAGGTGACCTTTGTTTTTTAAGGGAATGCAGAATATAGCCAAGACTGGTTTTGATAGGTTTTTTGAATTTTTGCCTCATGCTTAGAAATATAAACCTTTAGATTTCTGATCCCAGATTTGGAAATTGCATCCCTAGTAAATGTTTTACAGACTATTTGTAGCTGTCTGGAGAGCCAAAGCGAAGGACTGTATCCATCAGTTATTCTATCCAGTTAATTTGTTAAGTGAAGCAACCTTCCTGAAGATCTCCTTGGGAGCATTTAATACAGTTTGCTAAAGAACCAGGAATTTTTTTTTTTTTATGGTAACAGAAAAAAAAGTATTTCTGTCTCCAGCACCTTGAATGAAAATAAAGACCTGATTTTTCACTTCTTCATCTAATAATTCAGGCCCATGCCAAGTGAGTGCAAAACAGGTGTACACACTCCATTTTGCACTTACTTTTCTTATCTGAGTCTTGAAACACAAGTCCCTAATATGAGACAGAGTACCAGCGTGGTGAAACAGGTCCACTTTGCTTATGCAGAACTGAGTATCCAAGGGGCAAGACAGCAGAAAATTAGGGCATAGGGGCCTATCCCAATTCCCCTGAAGCAAATGGGAGCTGGATTAAGCCTAAATCTCTAATTACATAGGGGTAATAGTCTATCAGAACTCCCACTGAAGCAAAAGGGAGCTGGATCAAGTCCAAGACTCTAATTGCATTTTTCCTTGCCATTTTTGTTCATATATTTTGTTTACTCTGGCTCATCATTACATTATTTTGTAATTATTATGATGGGATTAGTGGCCATTAAATATCTGATTTCTGAATGGTATGACTTGTTCTAGTCACTGATGTCATTGATGTATGTCAGAAAGCTTTGTATATTCTTGTGGATATGGCAAGAGATAGATGAATTTATCTAATGCTTGAAATGGATTGAGGCTTATACATTTCCTACCAGCACCTCAAAGAGCCATACTACTTTTCTGTGTGCAGAAAACAATATAGTGCAAGGCCACACCAGATCTTTTTCTCCCCTTTGTTCATCCTGGTGTTCATATCAATACCTTTGAATTTCCACTGTGAGGACTGGATTTATCTAAGGAATTTGATAAGAGCAGAGCATTACTGACTTATGTGATAGATAGCTATTATTTGGAGAAAGTTTTCCATGATACCTGTCATTTTGGAGCACCCCCAATACATTTGTTCAGTTTGTTCAATACCAGATTTCCTCCTGCTCTTCTGAGATTAACTCTGCAGTGATACCAACCTGTCATCTACAGTATAGACATCTGGGGGTTTTTTCCATCTTGAATCCCATCCCCAAACATCACAGTTTTAGAGTATGAAGAGAGTTACAGCACATACCAGGCAAGGAGAAGTGTACTCATCCTTCCAGCCCTATACTGACTGTGCCGTACTGGCAGTGTTAGAGCTAAAGGACTGTATAGAGGACCTGGTACATGATGGGAATTCTCACTGACGACAACAGAAACTGCATGCGTCGATCTAGGCAGGACTCCAGGTAGATGACGTCAGTGTGGCTCGGAAAACATCAAAGTAGGAAATATGTGCTGGAGCAAGGGGCATTTCTGCAGTCATTCTTCACGACATAATTCTGCTTAGTCGCCCATTAATAATGTCCTGAGACAGATGGGCACTGCTTTACTTTGATTTTATTGATTTGTCCTAATTTGTACTTCTAATTTGTACTTCTAATTTGTGACCCTAAAATATAAGCTCAAAATTAGGGAAGGGCTATAGCCAACACAGGTGTAGGGTTCTGAAACAACTTTGTTAGAGGAGCACTGGAAACAGGCAAGCAAATTAGCTATGGATTTTGATTAATTAATGAAAGGGATTATATAACAAGGTTGTGCAAAATAGGAGGGCTTTATTCATCAACACAGGAGATCCCAACCACTGTAAGTTCCACTTTATCTGGGGAGCTGTGAAGGAGATAATTATCAATACGCTGTGGAAGGACATGGTGAATCATTGATATATCTATTCATTGCTTTCTGGGACAGAAGGACTTTGACCAATTTGGTGGTGTTTTGTTCCCAATTAATATATTTTTGGCTACAGCAGAGGTACAGAAACTTTGAACCAAATAGTAGAAGACATGTCTGTCAATTAAACTATCCAGGAGATGTATTGGTAAGCGACCTTCAGTTACAGAGATCTAAAGTCTAAGTAACCTCAGTCACTTCACTGGAGTCATTCAAGACTTAAACTGACAGAAAAGAGGAAGGAATGTCTTCTTCATTGCATCCCTTTTATCCCAGTTAGAATAACACAGCCTCAACATGTATCTCCTAACTGCAGTAGGAAATACGGTTTTCTTTCAAACTGAACAGTATTTTGGTGTTTAGCTCACTTGACGTAGTCTCTGTCAAAGAACAACATTTTTTCTTTTTGAACTTAAAAGCCTGGTTTTCAATGCTTCCAATATGCACATTAAAATCCATAGGGCCACATCACAGTGTAGTCCTAACGTGCCGTTGTTAATATTGAGAGGGACATTTGCTTAAGAACAAACAGGGTGAAATAGTTCATGATAAACAACAGCAAAATGTTTAAAAACAGATCTGACTATCTAGCTTAAAACTGATTTGATTCTTACATTCGTAATGAAGGTTAGTTAGAAATGTTTACATGATTTTGGCCACTCGCTGCTTGCTGCCCTGGGCTGTGTAGAGCCTGGGAACTCGAGGAGGCAGAGAAGTAAGCTGGCCAGTCCAGCTTCACCGTTCAACATGACCTAAGTGCACCAACAAACAGATCCTACAGGCTGTGAAATGCAAGTGAACGTGTAAAAATTGCTCTCTTTAGCAGTTCAGCATGCTATTGGTACCAAAGGTAAGGAAGCTGTTTAAAACAACCTTAACTGAAACATTTACCTTAACATTGCTTTTGAAGAAAGCAATATAAAAATACCTGTCAAATCCATTTCAAAAGATAGGTTCTGATTTGCCGTGAGAGAGGAAACCAGGTACTGGATGGGGAGACGGTTTGATCAGTGGGGACTGACATAAAGGTAAGCACGTCTTCCCTGTGTAACTTTTAACGGCAAGGGTCACCCCCCCCCCCCCTTACCAACAGATGCAAAGGGCGGTACAGGTACACCTCCAACCGGTGAAGTTAGTGCAGTTTTGGGTGGGTTCAAAGGAGCTGGCTCTGGCAGAATTCTGCTAGAAAGGGGGAAAGTGCAGGATCTGTGACACAGCCTTTGTAAATAAATATCTAAATTATGTGTAATTCGGTAGCTAAGCATTTCCTTAAACACGAACATCAAGATGTAGGCTAACAGTAAATTATATGAAAAAATTTTGTTAGTAAAAAACTTCTCTTCCCTAATATAAAAAAAAAAACAGAGAAAATATATTGTAATGTACATGCAAAATGTTTTTTGCTTTTTTGAAGGAAAGAGTGTGTGTGACAAAAACTATTTGAGTGAAGTTTAAGAAAAAGATTTCTGAATGCAGTAATGGTCGAAAAACAACTGTACAAGATTTTGCATACACCTCTAGTTCATTCTAACCAGGGAAAAACTGATTCTTCTGCAGAGTGCAGACAGACGGCACTCTGCAGGTTTGGGCTGGGGCTCTGTGTAGGTGACGTGCTAGCCCTCAGCACAGAGAGTGATTTCACAGTTAGGTGGTAACTTTTTAAACAGGTTATTACCCACATTTCAGCCCCCAAGAACTGAAAATCAAGGTACGCCTTACTGGCTCTCATAATGTTTATTGCAGATCTCTGTGCTCCAGTCCTAAGAGGTCATGATGCTTTACCAGGCAGACTGAAGTCCTGCTCCCTGTATCTCGTACAGGTAGTTTGGCAGCTTTAGAGTGATAAAAGTGCATGCGATGGACTTGAATCCATACTAGCATACATGAGAGAAACTGCTAAAATCATTGCGGCTGCAGATGTTCACATCAGTGACTTTGCCTTTAGCTTGTCAGTAAAACGTGGCGATCTTTGCTCTTGAAGTGTTTGGAATTTTTTTGCCATGGGTCAGCGCTGTCTACCACTTAACTCTAGTTTAAGAAATTGCATTTATATGTAGGGAACTGAATGCACGTGCTAGGAATGGGTAGTTTCTTGCAGTCACTTTTCTGAAAGACACATGTCATAAACCTGCAGTAAGGAGTTAGCAGTACAAGGGGCTAATCACAGAACAGTTGCTGACCTCGGCAGATTTCAGCAGATCAGACCCCAGGAAGCTTTTGTGGTCAGACCCCAAGAGGACGGTGCAGAAGTCATGCATTGAGGCTTCAGTTGTGGGTTTTTTTTTTTAAAAACTAGTTAGCAGCTGTTGACTTCAGTGGAAAAAGTGTAATAAAAAGGGTATTTGCTGCTTAATGCAGAATGTTTTAACTTTTCAGAAGGTAGTTCTTACTCCTCTCTTACCCATCTAACGCTGTGGGCTGGCTGCTTTCATGATAGGCTTTTTTGCAGCTGAGGACACGAGCACAGCAAAGATGACATACCTGAGACTCTGCAGCCAGTGGGAGAGCTACGCAAAAGAGCCCTGCAACTGGCAACAGACCAAAGTGTGACCATTGGGTTCCAGTTAAGGTATAGACCTTTTAAAAAATAAAACCTGGGGTTAAAGTGTTTGGTTAACCCTTTGGAAGTGGGGACTTTTAAAATGGAGGGTAGTTTGTCTAGGGAAGTATATCATGATCTGCCATGAAAGGGCTCATAAAGGGTAAAATCAGGAGCTCCGTGGGTCATAATACCAGTGGAGCAGGTGCTCTTTTCAAGCAGACTAACTCTTTTCATACCTTGTAATAGTTACCTTCCATGTATAAAAGCACCTTTACTAGTTTAAATAATTGTCCTTATTAATGATTAATGAGCTCAGAACTTGAACTTTCTTTCTTTGCAATTACATAAATATTCAAAATCACCTGAAGAGCATTAATTTCTATTTATTAGTAATGCATTCTTTTATTTTTTAGAAGTTAAAAATAGGACAACTTGGAAATTACATTTTAAATAAGTTTCACATCTCGTTTAAATAAAAGTTTGTTACACATATACACTGAAAGTTTAGATGCCCTGTTTTAATTTAGTGAGACGTTTTTTGCCTCAAAGAAGGGTAATTCTGAACAGAAACGTTATCAAAGCTTTATTTTTGGCAACAGCGTTGCAAAACGGCACGAAGTGTAGTCTCCTGCACCTCGTGTAGTTTCCAGCTCTTGCTCTGCTGAAAGTGCTCCCGATTCCCTTGGATCAGGCCCCGTAACTATCCTTGTCACCTCAAAGGGAGCCATCGGTGCCTCTCCATAACAGAAACCTTGTTAACCCTTCCCTGCCCGGCACCTTCTCAAGGACTTCGAGTCCAGCAATCTGAAGAGCCAGCAGTGGAAAACTTTGCTGCTCGGTTTGGTTAGTCTTTACCGGACCATCGTGATTTAACTCCTTTTTTTTGGAGAAAGTAAAGGAGTTTTCACCACTTCTACCTCTCCCCTCCCAGTTCAACACCTTCTGTATTTGCTGGGAAAAATTCTTGCCAGTTTGCTGCTTTTTTTTGGGGGGGAGAGGGGAAGCCTATGGCTCAACAGCAGATAGACCAGAGGCATCAAGGTCACAGGTAAAAATAGATGGAACTCCTAATTTTTCACAACTATATACTAGCAAGAGCGTGTGCCACAAAGGACTGATCCTGACTACCCCTCCGTGCCTTTCCGTTGCCCGCTCTGTTTGACACCTGTAGGTTTGTGGATTGGAAGCCGACTTCCAGCCCTGCTTTTGGTGGTGCCCCGGGTGCTGAGCCCGCAGGGGAGGGGACCTGTGTGCCTGGGGCCGGCAGGGCTGGGGGGCTCCGCTCTGCGCCCTGCGCTCCTTCTTGGGTTCAGAGTGACTTTCACATGAGGCTGAACTGCTCTGCTCACTGAAGGAGTTTATAAATCCTGGGGGCTAAATCTAAACAGTGATTTCCAAAATTATTTTGTCCTGTTAAAATAGCTTCTATAAACATCAGAACTAAAGATACTTTCTGCTCTTTACCCAAAAAGTAAGGAATCTCTGCTGGCTATTTGGAGACTAAATCCTACAACCTCTAGTGAATATTCATGCATATTCATGAAAATAATCTCAAGGAACTCAATAGGAACATTTCTGTGGATCAGGATTATTCCTAGGAGGGCAGGTTAGCATGGTACGGCCGCGGTAGAACCTCCAGTTGATAACGCTGCAGTGCTTCCTCTCATAGTACCTGGCTTTTAGAGCTAAGTTTTGAAAGCAGTAAATCAAAAGTAAAAGTTAAAACTTGTAACTGCATGTTTCCAAATGCAGTATACATCAAACAACATTAACTATTTCGAATGAATTAAAAAAAACAGTAATCAAAAAAGGCCTTTAGCTGTAGTTTTGTTTGGGTTTCTCTTCTCGGACATTTGGGATCTACTATTATCAGTTCTATAAAAATTAAAGTCTCCAGGACAAGCAGCTTGAACCTTTAACTAAATAAACAAAATGTTGCAAAGTACTAGAGTTTTTAAAGGAAAGAAACTGGTGATTGGATTTGTAATAATAATTTGAAAATTTAACTTGGAAACCAGCTTTTTATTTCAGATGAGGGAGGATCAGAAGTAGCCAGAACATTCAGAAAAGGTAACTATAAAAGCTTTCAAAGCTGCTTTGATAACATACTGTCTACCACAAACGTTGTTTTCACATAATCATAAAAACCATATTTTTGATATTAAGAGAAATTTTCATGCAGGTCTTTTGACCTTCGTAGTTAACTTAGGCAAAATACCTACTGCCTTTAAATGTACTGCCTGAAATTACTTCTGTCTGGCAAAAACAAAAAGGGGGGGTTTGTGCTTTATATAGCCTTTGTTTGTATATGTTACATATTGTGAAAGACTGACATACAGAGACAGGTTCTATTAGTTATCTAGAATTCAGACTTGAAGGAAATTAAAAATTAGAATAGATTAAGATTTAGGGAAAACAGTACAGGACTAGAGCCATCAGCCATGTAATTTCAGTGGGCAGCTTTTTTTAAAGTGAATATTTATACTAAATGGCATCCAGTTTAAAAATCATTTTCAGGGAAGATATTTTCTTATATTATATTCTGGGAAGTTAGAGTCATAATAGCCAAAGTACTACGCAGCATGCAGCTAAATATAAAACAAAGTAAGCTCAGTTATCTAATACAGATATAAATACAAGTATTTGTGAAATCTATTTAGAGCAAGGGTGGGGTGTTTTGTACCTTAATATACAGAAGAAAAAGCTGAAATGGGAATGTTGTATACTTTAGCCAAAATATCAGCTAAATGTTTTTTCCTTTTGCTGGATTTATTTCCTAACAGTACTAAAAAAGATTTAAATTATCAAATATGTCCAAAGAGTAAGCATACCTAATTGTTACCAAATTCATATGGTAAAAGTTAGGAGACAATTGGATTTTAAATTCCTGTGGACTGATCCTGCTCTCCTGAAATCAGTGGTAAAACTACCTTTGGCTTCAAAGGGAGCTGGATTTCATGTCAGCTTTTAAAATATGATTTATTAACTCTTCAGTATTTTGCTTAAGAATAAAACTTCACTGTTTCTTTGAAATCAAAGTAACAAAAATTTTAGATTAAAATCTAAGCAAACAGGAGTAGCAAATACTGTAAAAGAAGCTTTTAGGTGGTTGCTATTATTAGCCTATCAGCTGATAATTTCATAAAAATAATTCAGTCTTATTTATCTACTGTTTTTCAGTGTTTTGTAGGACTTAGATATCTGTTTTACATTCTCCATTTAACATATATAGGCTCCGAAACAAATAAAGCCCTGCCCTTGTAGAATAAAGGCAGAAATATGTTTTGGCAATTATTAGAACAATTAGATCTAGCTGCTGAATCTAAAACTTAGTTACTTAAGTATTGACATTTTCATGTTAGCCATAGAAAATAAAGCAGAGAGATCTTTGCATCAAGAAAGAACTTCTTTTAATAAAATACAGAAATTTGGGCTTTCAGACATTAAAAAAAAACTTTATTTCTGAGATTAAATTTGTAGTTTAGTAAATACATTGTTTAAATAGCAGGCAGAGACAACCTTCAAAGAGGGGTAATTGCTAGTATTAAAACTTAAAATTTGTACAAAGAGAAAATACTTCAATAAGGGCAAACAATAAACAGAGTCAATTTGGGGTTTGTTACTATCCTATGGATTCCTATACTTCATAGTAATTCATATGACTTAAAGACTAAAACTTTACAACCATTACTCATCCTTATTGAATATATTTCTATTAAAAAGTTAGTTTTTCCTGTTTTGCAAAAATTGCTATTGACTTTTCTACAGAGAAGCAAAAAAAAAGAAGTCAGTAAATTTGATCATAATTCACAAATGCTCCTTCTCTTAAAGCAGATTTTTTACTTTGAAATTATTAATAGGAAATTATTTGAACAGTTTTTTAAAGTGAATTTATGTGAGAAGCTTTTTGAAAGTTATAGTATTATCTTACTTATAACTGCAGCTGGAATACAGCCCTTTTTCAAATTGAATACTGTACATAATAATTAACAAAACGTGGATGTAGATACAGTTACAATTATTAGGAACATTAATTTGCATTGTTGAATCTTAGTGGGGGGTTTGTTCTTTCTTAAGGCTTTTAAGCAGTTAGCAATGAAAATAAATTGAGATTAAAAAATCTGTTTCAAATCTTCCTTAAAAACTTTAAAAATGTTTCTAAACCTTTAAATGTGATTTGATGTATTTTTGCCTATTATGTATAGGTTATTTATAAATCTTCTTACGATAAAAGATTTCTATTTATAGATAGTTCATATCTCATTAAACCGACTGAGCAGACAGGATTACATCATATTTGTTTGTAAGTTTAACTGAGACCTATTTAATAGAACAATGAGCTATATAAATATTTTACATTAAGTTTTATCCAAACAAAAGCATTTGTAATAATTAATATATGTCAACAGTCCCATATTGATCACGTGTCTGGAAGCTATCTTTCCAGTTTCTACTTAATATTTTTGGAGTTTTTTCCTTTTATGGCTTCTAGAATAATAAACATGCTATCCCTGTTGTTTTTGAAATTTATAATAAAGAATAAATGTTGATTTTGTTTTGATACCGGAAGAAATTACTGACAGAAGGAGATATACAGCAGTTTTGCATGAGTAACTTTTGCAATTCAAGTTTTAAAGTCCTTGAAGTAAGGGAAGGAGTTTAGAAGAACAAAAGCAAACAAGCACACCCCCCCATATTTGAGTAAAAATGTTTTTAAATGTCTGCTGCAATTTTTTTTAAGAGGGGAAAACAGCTTTCTCGCTTTGGTAACGTATTAAAATTCAAAGAATGCCATTAAAACTCATGATAAGAGTTCTGCCACAGAACTTAGCTTTTCAAAAGACTGGTCAGCTCCTTAAATTTAATTGAAACTATATTTAAAAAATAATGTTTTCATGTACTAAGTAAACCTAAATGTTTACCTTGGAAAAGAATAACTGCATATATCTGATCGATGGAGACATGAACACCACAAAAGTGTTTTTTTCAAGAAAAATATTTATTTCCACATAACTTTTAAATCAATGGGCATCTGTTTATGGCCATATTAGTGCTATAATCAGTACAATAAGCTAGACTTTACAAACTAAATGGAAGGTAGGTACAGTATGATCTGAAGTGGGAGCGAACTCGGAGTCGGCTCAGTGAGATGGCAGCACAGAAATATAAATGTCAGGAACAAAGTCCAACTTCTTTGTCTACACTTTCCACTGAAATAATACCTTAAATTTGAGTTTGCTAATTGTATGTGCTTCAATTAAATCCAGTGCTTTTAAAAGATGTATTAATAAGCTTAAATATGATTATGTTATTAAATATTTCATTAATTAGAAAGTGAGCTCTCTAAGTCATAGTGTAAGCCAAATATGGAAAACAGAACCGATGTATTAGTAATATGCTTCATTCTTTATTTATTAATGAACCGTTTTAGAGGTGACTAGTAAATTCTCCAGAATAAATTCACAAATGCATACCTCTGTCACTTTTTTTGAAAATGTTTTGTTCTATCACACAAATGATTAATTTTTTTGCTCTCTAGAAATAATGCCAAAGTTGATGAAAGGGTCAAAAATATTGCCAGTTTGTTTTAAGTCCCAAAAAAAGTTTTCCAAGATTTTTATATTTCACATTAAAATAAGGCAGATGTGGCAGATGATTCAATGTAATCCGTTAATTTAAAAATTCCCAATGCTGAAGATTCAGCTATAAATTATCATTACAGTAAACCAGTATTACACAGTTTGATATGAATTTCTTCTGTAGGTCACCGTAAACATAAGTCAAAGTCCTGCAGTCAAAACTCTACTGATGATAGTATAAGATTAGGCAAGGCAGATACTGCAGGATTTGGAATGCAGTATCCTCATTTATGGCTGTAATCTTATAACCAGAGGAATATTTGTATTAGAGGTTCAAATTTTAATACTTTTTTCTACTACAGCTATCTAGATTTCTGTTCTCTTTACTAATACTAGTATTTTTGCCACAGTTTTCATTGTTAATGTATTTCAAACAAGAAGACCCAATTGCTTGGTCTCTGATCTCTAAAAAACCATCCTGTCGGGATGAGAATTAATTAATATAGCTTTAATTAACTTCAAGTTTTCCCTTTCCCTTTTTCTCCCTGGTTAATTTGGGAGAGGGGGAAAACAGGACTTAGATTACTATAATTTCCCAACTCACATCAAATCCTGTGTTTCTATAAGACAAATTCATGGGGTAGTAATGACATGCTGCTACTAGTATGCAGTTTTTAACCTAAAATATACCATTAATTAAATTTATTTCACTGAAAAAAAAATCCATTTAATTGACCTCGATGTTTATCAGAGGTTGCAAATTGTGATTTTAGATATTAACTCTTAGTTTTAATGGTCATTATACTTACGGTAGAGAATGCTATTTAAATAAACAGGCCTTATGCATTTAAGATTTAAAGCAACCATTCAAATCATCTTCACCGTTGTTCTGTTATAATAACACAGCAAACCTGTATTTCATGACATAGGGATATGAAATGGCAGTGTGTGCACAAGGGTGTCTAATGGGGACCGACAGGAAGGCAACCAGAATACAAGGATATCTGGATTTAAGTGGGTTAACACCAAACTTATTTGTAAATTGCTGAACTGAAGATACAAAATTTCAGTTCATATAAAATTGTAGGTGTGAAGATGCAAAATTATATAGACTGTCTGATCTATATAAATCCAGCCAAAAGCTTGTCAGTGGTCATTGGGCTCATGCGATAGCAGTGACTGGTTGTACTGCAGTCTGACTCCACACTGAAATGGAGTTTGGAGTTGAGATGCGGATGAGTTGGATGTACAGGCTCAGCTTCGTAGCTGGGAGATGGGCATGCCTACCCTCAGAGCAGCCCAGCTCTGGGATGGGGTCCGTTCCAGGTCCGTGGTACCCGACTGCATTTGCTCAGTCCTCCAGAAATTTTGGGTCAGGCCTGTTTTTGTAAAAATTATTTGGCTACATTCTAGTGCACACTGCAGTTAGTTTTAATCAGGTTGTATTTATCAGAATATTTCTGTGTACGGTATTCTATATTTACGGGTTGGACTTTGTGATTATTCTGTCTGCTTGCTTAAATGAAACTGAAGCTTTAGGAATAGAGCGCTACTTTTTTTTTTCCCGAAGAAAAAATATCGTTACGCAGAACGGACTCCATATAAAATAGATGGTATGTCACCTAGCTGCTGGTGCATTTATTCCTTACCCATAGGAGATGGAAAGTAACATGAAGCTAGAGGGTATTAATGGCTGCCTTAAACTAACAACTGGTAAAAAGCGGGTGGATGCTGATAGAATCACTTGCCATCTGTGGGGGCTCCGCATGTGCCTCATTTTCCAAATTAAAATTAAGAATTTTTCCTGTATATGAAGGTCATTCTCTGGCATTTCAGAGTTCACTAGCTGCACACAGATGTGCACCAATAGTGCAGTATGGGTCATATGCTTCAACTGCATGGTATGTAAGTGGTATAGAAGCTCTGAAGGTTCAAAAGGGGAAAAAAACCTTAGCTAGGTTGTGTCAATTAACAGTGTTCTCCCTGTGTTTAGTTTATTTGAGAAGAGTAAGAGTGAAGTTTGGATTAATCTGCTTGAACCTTCTCTTTTGTTTGACTTTATACTCTGGCAGCTAGCTGGGTCCCTTTACAAAACACAGTACGACCAGCTGCAATACCATTATTGTGAGAGACACAAAACCTGAGCAGAAATATCTTACCTTAACCTATATAAAGTGGCCACTTTGTACTGCTTTAATCAGGAGTAAGTACTTGGGCCTACAACCACTTTTTACAGATAGGTCTGTAATTAATTGACAATGTGTGGATAAATATCAGGCCCAAATTTTCTTCTTCTTTGCCCTTGCCTGATTCCTGATTAACTATTTTTGGGCAGCAGGAGAAGACTAGGTTGCTATTAGCCATGACTAAAGATCCTACAGTATTTAGACAAAAAGTGTAAACCTTCTTATGAAATGTTCAACCATTAATATTGAGGGGCTGCAAAATCATATTGGACAGTAAGAAATGTTCATGGGAAAGACTGACAAGACCTCATTTTTCATAAAAATCTGTAGGATCATTGGTGTAATTTTTATAGAGCACCTTTTTTTTTCTTCCCCCTTTTTATTTTTTGGTGGTAAAAATCAAAGTCACACCCAGAATATTTCTGAAACCAGAACACTTCATTTTCTTTTTATGGAAGTCTATTGGGTTTTGTTTCATTCCATTTAAATTGTTATGTCATGCTCAGCACTGCATTATTGGAAGGGCCCTCGCTTGTTCAGTGCTAACAAGTGCGCTTTGCTATTTGGGGATGCCTAGACTTGGTGTCCAAGAGGGGATAGCTGTACTGTATGTCCCAGTTTGGACACAGCTTGCTTTACAACCTGTGAATATGTGTTCTTGAGGACTAGATACAGTATGTTTTCAGATGGTCCTCCTGAGGATAAAAATGTATGTTCTGGTCATCCTCTGTTAGTAGATGGTTTCTGACCTTCATTATGATACAAAGCAAAAATTTCTAGCCAACATCTTTTGACCAGAGGGTGTTAGTTATTATGCTAGCTTGTTAAGAGAGCAGGAGAAATAAAGGGTATTTCATCTTTTGCAAGCAGTTTAATTTAATATGGTGAGTTGAATGTATGCCATTTGCCTAGGTGCCCTGGAATGTCAAACAAATATAGAAATAAGTAAAATGTACTATTGTCAGGTTTGCTGTAGGAGAAATGGCATACCATCTTCCCCAAGCTACAGTTGGGGAGGGACCTTGGGAGTGTACAAAACTGGGCTAAGCACAAGAAAAGAGAAGGGCTGTTTGGCATTAAGTTGTTTTCATAGCTGAAGCCCTTCAAGAAGGCAGAGGGAAATACAGCAAGCTCATCAGCTGTCTCCTTACGAGCCAAAATAAATGACAGGTACCAAGGTCACGATACATTTTGAGACAGTCAGAGTCGCAGAATTTTTAGACTTGCTGAGCACTTCTTCCAACTGAGATGAGTGGTGTGTAGTTCCTTCCCATTCTTCCACTAATAACTCATTCAGAAGGACTAATGCTTTTGGACTATGAGGATCATGCCCTGCTTTTTAATTGTAGAGGGATATTGAATATATGACAAAAAGGTAGTCACTAAATGAAGCGCTATTACTTGATCAAGTCTGATAAATCTTCTATCAGTCAGCCCATCACTGGGAAAAGTTTTGTGGTTCTTTTTTTTAATCTCATAGGGATCAAGTGCTCAGTACCTGTGGTGCGGTTCCTTTTCCCATTAGCAGGCAGTATGAGTACTTCCTTTTCTGCGATCTACTATATGCAATGTCATTACGTCCATTAGTGCAGTATTTATCAAACTTTCTGAATCTCTGACCTCCTTTTGATTCACCTCTCTCCCTGTTATTGTCTTGCATTCTTCCCTTTTTTGACGATAGAGACTAAGACTCTGTAATCGTTGCCTGAAGACTCATTCCCTTTTCCAGGGAGACTGGACTTGCTGCCAGCAAGCCAAGGTAGTTAGCAGCCTAGTGGCTACCCTACTTGCAGGAACTTCTCAGTCCGCTGCTGTCAAAAACTGAGCTACTGCCGACGAACTTTGTTTTTTTGTAAGACTGAGTATTGTTATGTCCTTTTGCAACCTGTAGTTTGAGAAACGCTTCTTTAGCAGAGGTGAAGTTCCTGTCTAGCGATGAATTCCCTAGCAGCACAGTTTTAGAAAGTGACAGAAACCGGGTTTGTAGAACCTGGATGCAGCGAAGGTCTGTTGATAGTGGCAGAGGACCTACATAATTCCATGACAGTGCAAAGTTCATATGACCATCTGAGTTACAGCCATCTTTCATGTTCCTCTTCAAGCAAAATTATTCTTGGTAAGGGATATGGGTGATAGAGGTTTTGATGTTGGTATATTTGCTTTAAATGTAAGGAAAAAATGAAAGTATTTTTTTCCCTATGTTGTGTGTATATTGTTTTAGATCTGTTGATCGGCTGGTCTTTAGTTAGAAAAGATTGTACTGGAAATCTACGAGGTTGCATTACATTGGTGGTTTAAAATAGGGCCAGATGACATCTATAATACCTGTGTTGTAATATTCACTGTATCTCTGTCAACCCCCTTCTGCAAACAGTAAGATGCTGTTGGCTCACAGGCATACGTAGGGGTCCTCAACGCGATTGGGATGCTCTCCACAGATCCCCATCCCCAGCAGCTAGCCTGGCTATTGCTGTGCTCGTCTTGGTCTCTCCTGTGTGAATGCCCCATTGAGTTAGGATCAGGGCACTGCTTAAGTGATCAGGAAAAAGTAAAGGCGGCTAAAGTCTGGTATATTTGAGACTGAACTAGAGTGAAAGAGAGTTGAAAAGTCAGCCATCCTAGGCTGTGCTCTCTACACCTGTCACAGACACTGTTTGACCTGTTCACATCTCCGTTCCTCAGTTTAACCTACCGGTCATGACAGTTACTCTCCGCTACAATTATTATTAATAATGTGACTATTACATAGCACCAGGGGTTATGCCTGATGCCTTCCAAAACAAATACGTTAATGACTATTTGTTAATAGTTGCTCCCCTCCTTGTTTCCAGAAGGGAAAAGAAAGAGAGGAGCAGGCTGCCCCTGTGACAACCTCTTGTGCTGCAGCAGGACCTGTCAGGAGAGGGCTGCAGACCATTAGGGACCCCAAGGCGAGACTGCAGAGCCCTTCAAGACTGCTGGTGTGGCTACGCAAGGCGCCTCACGGGGAGTTCCCTTCTTTGCACTTCAGGAATTAGTATAACATTGAGTATCTTTGAAAGAACAGCAACCCTCTTTCCATCGTCTCTCCAGTGTAACTGTCTTCCGCCCCTCTGCCCCACTAATATTTCAAAGAGTTCATTGCTAATACTTGCTGTGAGGCTTTTCCCCTTAATATCAGAAGACAAATAGCAATCACACAGTTGAAATGATCTGATTAATTAAAGTAACACAAACATGTATAGTAAATATTTATATAAAAGCCAGGTAAAATACAGGACAGAGTGCTGGAGAAGGAAATAATTTCTAGGAGTGTGCCAAGAGCTCCGTTTAAGACCAAGCCTAGTTATAAAACACGGCCTCTAAAGGAACCATTTTGAAACAGGCCATTGTATTTCCCTGTAATTATTTCTCTCGTTGGTCATGATCCACCAATATTAACTGATGGATAATTGTTAATTTCACAAGTGTCCTCTTAAGTTAAGCTTCATCATATCGTAAAGAAACCGGTACAGTTTAGGGGTTTTGCCCCTAAAAGCCAACGCAGTGAAAGCCAGCGGTAGCGAAGTTTTTCTCGCAGAACACTTTATCGCTGGGAGAGGTGCAGCCCTGGCTGAAAGCCTGATGCAAGATCTGTGTGATACCTGACTCCCACCAAGACACTATGAACAGCTCTGTTGCACATTAGAAAATTAGGGACAAACAAGTCTTAGACATTGCAG
Source organism: Burhinus oedicnemus (assembly GCA_008921705.1). Classification (NCBI taxonomy): domain Eukaryota; kingdom Metazoa; phylum Chordata; class Aves; order Charadriiformes; family Burhinidae; genus Burhinus; species Burhinus oedicnemus. Next base: position 3,687,900 of record VFFE01009229.1, read on the forward strand.
TTAGGTAAGAGTGAATTTTGGCACTTAAGAGGATTGTGGCTACGCTGGGACATAGAGGTAGCGTGTTGTGAGTCTGTGAGAGTCAGTGTTGTGATCATGCTTTCCAGTAAACAGGAGTCTTCTGTGACCCAGGTGATTATAGTGGTCTGTCTTGGTATGGCACTGAAGCACTTTAAGGGGTGGTTGACCTAGGCAAGTGAATAACCCTGCTGAAACAAGGTGTATTTGTACGCTTGAAATTAAATGTAAGTCTTACATTGAATTGGCCTTGGAAACACAGAAGATGTCTTCTGGAGAAAGGAGATGAGAGGTGGAGGCAGAGAAGGAAGGTGGAGAGAAATTCTTTGAGAGAGCGGTTACTCCTCTTCTGTGTAGTGGCATCCAGGAAAGGAGAAAATGGGAACATGCTACATAGTGCTGTGGAAGCTGCTCGTGTCTAGATGCATGACATGATAATGTAAGTCAAATATATAGTACCACAGTCTACTCCGATAGAAAAGTGTGTGTCTCTGAAGCGGCCGGGTACATGATGACAATGCAATTCCCCATTTTTATTCACATTTCATATGGTGAAATAAAACTGAGATGCAAGTATTCTCGCAGGAGTTGCATACGTAAGTTTTTAAGATTTAACTTTCGGCATGTAAACAGTATCTGTAAGCAGCTAGTGACAGTTTCTGTGTGTGCTTGTGGGACACAGAATTTCTAGGAAAGAAGTTGAAAAAGCAAATGTTGCGCGGCTCCTATAAACCCTTAAGCCTTTCCATTAAGTCTCAATGTCTCAGAAACCCTTATGTCTACAAAGACAGAAAATGCAGTGCTTTGGTAGCTAGAGGAAGATTTCATTCTGTGTATACGTGCCTGCTGACACATATGTGTGAGTTCACGGCTGCATTTTGGAGTCTGTGCCATAGAGACAGGAAGGTAATATAGGAGGGAATATACAGGTTTTGAAAATATAAATGGAAGCCTTTTTTTTTTTTCCTGCTGTTGATAGTTCTAGTTTCTGAAAGCATTGTGGTTTATCCTGAAAAAATGAGGGTTACACAAGTATATGCTTTGGAAACTTTGATTAAACAAGGTCCTGGTGCAAGACAGTGAGGGTTCTGTGTCGGTTGGAGTGTTTCATACAGCTTGCGCTTGGCACAAGGAGGAGAAATAGTTATTTGCAGTGGGTAGCAGGGAGATACAGTGTTTCCCTCCCGATGCAAACCAAAGTGAATAGATGCCCTCTGATTTCCTACGGCCTATGTCAAGACGGGTATTTATCACTAATTTAAAAGCGTACAGAAAGGTGAGTGCAGGGGCTGGTTTTTTCCCTTGAGTTTGCATAGGAAAATAATTGAAGGCTAGTACTGTATGTTATGAGCAATATGTTGGTCCGCATATGGCATTCTTTTGGTGCCGATTACAGACCCAGAGGCCTGATCCTGCCGTCAGTGAAGTTAATGGCACATTTCCTATGGATTTCAGGGAAAGAAGGAGCAGACCACAACCTAACATGTGACAAGTGAAAGCTGCTCCTTTAGATGGATGCTGCCCATTACATTTAGGCCTCCAAATTATTTTTTCTTAGTGTCCTGTGAAAGAGGTGGACATGAATTGTTCATATTATAAGGGTAATGAGGATTGTTTAAAAATGTAAATGTCTTCTTTAACATTGCTGAACTGAAAATATAAAAGATTCTCCCAGTGCATGAAAGTGAAACTGGCTCAGAACAAAAGTGAAACTAACAGGCGACTTTCACTCCCAAGGCTGAGTGAAATGCAGAAAAGTAAATCCTAAACAGGTGATGCTGAAACACTAAATTTGAATTTTAAAATTTTCTTCACTTTTATTAGCGTAGGAAAGTGTTGCTAGTGATCGAGATAAAGATTTCCCCTAAGATAAGTGTTTTCTCTTGATGGTATCTCTTTAAAAAGTCAGAATCAGTTAAAAATATCTATTTTTTGTCTTTATGATGTTAAGGGGCATCTCTACATGTTACCCCCTTTTCCTTTTTCATGCTTTACATCACAGGCTTGCAAGTCATTTACACTTAGTATGCTGACAGGAGCACGTACTAGAGCAGGGCAGAGCTCACCTTGCTTTGCAAAAGTATGGGTGACTGTAATCGGCAAGTTCCTAGAGAAGGGAAAAAAAACCCCCAAACTTCTCTAAAAATATATGAAAATGACGGTAGAATGTGTTTAATCTGTAAAACACTAAAAAAATGAGAGACAGTGTAGCAAATGGGAGAGAGAGAGAGATTCAGTTCTTCCTGCCCAGTCTAATAGGATCTGCAGGAGACAAATGTACAGAAAAGTGGGTAAAGACCAAACAAAGTAACAGCAGAGGGTAAACAAAAGCATAGGGTGACATGGAGAAAGAGAGAGAATGGAGGAAAGAACTGGTTTATGTAAGTTAACATTGTGCAAAATGCTTCCTTGGTTCACATTTGTCAATGTCTAGGAAATTGGGTGGAAAAATATATGTGCAGCAACAGTCTGCTAGGACCTAAGCAGTATGAGGAGGGTAAAATATGTGGAAGGAGAAGGGTAAAAGATGGAAGAAAAGATTTCAGCACAGGCAGACCCTTTTTTTTTTAAAAAAAAAAAAAAAAAAGGCAGTTTAGTCATAAATACTACACTGTGCAGTGCTGAGGCATTCTGACCATGGCTTACATTGATAATGCTCATTAAATGACAAACTGAAACAAGGGCTTTTTTGGAAATGTAGTACATCATGAATTTGTACTCATTGTCTTAACTTTTTTTCCTCTCACATTCGTTTGAAAAAGTGTAGAGGGAAAAAGGGCATAAAAATGGTGTATAGACAGTGATTTTAGCTGGTATCTTCCTCGCAGGTGAAGGGAGGAGACAGAAGTCTCAAAACTACAGGCCTGCGTAAATTCTGCAGGGTCACAAATAAGTACTCAATATCACAAATCGCAGAAAATTGGGTAAAGCAAACACTATATTTATCTGAGAAGGAATTCAGCTTTTAAAACAGGGGAGGGAAAAGTTGCCGTGGGAAGGAATATCTCAGGACTCTGTCCCTCATGTAAATGGCTTTGAAAAAAAAAAATTAGATTTCAATATATGTAAAATAAATTATTTTTTTCTTTTTTAATATAAGATCATGCCATTTGCAGATTAAATGTTGCTAATCAGATGGAGCATGCAGCAGTATACAGGCCTCTAAGAACTGAAAACCAGGTCTGGAGAATCTGGTACTTGAATTGAACATGTACGGAACTAATTTTTGACACATGTACCTGACTTATCAAAACCAATTTTGAGGGCTCTAATTAGAATCTAATAGGAGTTTTTAAAATGCTTTTCAGACCAAGAGATACAAAGCCTTGTGAGGGCCAGGTAATTGGAATGTGCAGAAATGGGTCTAAGCATGTAATAATTTTAATCTATTTTCTCTTACATTACAGGGCGCGCGGCACAGCCCGTGTTCTGGACAGAAGGACGGCCGTCCAAGGGAAGCGAGCATCATTTCTCAGGTAACATGCTGTTACTGACGGCTTTTGACATAGAGAGAAAATAACTTTTCTGTTCGGATTAAATAATACCTGACCTTTTGGCCTTTTCGGTTTTGGAGTTTATTGACATTTCAGGCAAACCCAAATACTTTGTTTTGTTTTGAGAGAGGTGAGGAGGCGAAGTGTTGGGAGGGAAGGAAGTTAGTGCCAAGTCCTTCTGAAGTCCGGTCGGTTGCAGGAGAACAGCAGTGCTGACAGTGGTATACTGGATTTTCCCATTAAAAGTTGCAAATGACAGGATGTTACAGAAAGACGGATGTGTTTGCGAGCTGTGGTGTGTGTTTCAGTTCACCTCGTATTAGAATAGCAAATAAATTGGAAGTGGATGCTGTGATTTGTGGTTGGTCAAAGACAGGGCTAAAAAAATTAGTTCTTTCTAATTGTATGTGGCTTTATTGTATTGACAAATATATTTGATGTGGTAGCAATTAAAAATAGCCTGTTTTGATTAAGTTGAAGGAATGATTCTTGTTTTTAAAGCATGCTGGTTAATTAAGCAAGAGTCAGTAAATGGCATAAAGGTATAGATAGGATGATTTTTGAGAAAATGCAGTTCCTTGAGGTCAAATTAATCAATAAGTAAAATTTTCTGATTGGCAAAGAGGCTATATTTCTGAGATATTTTATACTTTGCATAAGCTTATTATACACCAATAGAGAGAGGAGCTGTGTTAAAGTGTTGGACTTGCTGCTGTATGACGGTACATCACTTGTTCTTTCTGTTTTGAATTGTTGATTCAACTCTGATAATTTAGACAAGAGAGAATGTAAATTCCATTTACCAAATGGGATGTTTGTAGCATTTAAAAAAGAGAGAGATTAAAAATGGTTAGAAGTCTCTAAAATCTATAATGTTGTTCTGTAGCCTTTTAAAAGCCAGAAATCCAAATAATAATATTTCCACTGGCAAAATAATATACCATATCTAAAACCAATATAAACTGCTGTTAGAAGAGCTTTGAAATAAACAATACGTGAAGATAGGTAGCTAGGATTTTGCAGTATTTTTCTTCCCCTAGTCTCCCTCCTTTTTGGCAAGGAAAATTGAAAGATTTCTTTTAAATATGAAAGGAATAAACAAATACAATTGCAATGAAACATTATGCTTGATATTTGGTGAAATTTGTTTTCTTATAAGTATTTTGGTTTTTAAATGTAAGTGCTGTGAAATAGTTTAGACTCAAAGTTTGTGGGGAGAAAATGTTTCAGCATCCTTGTTCATACCTGAGGAATCCATTTTAGAAGTCCATTTTCTCTGTTTGCAAAATACATTTTTATTAGATCTATGTATTTGGGTTAAGACTTACTTAAAATTACTTAATTAGGTTATACTGAAATTCTAAGTGATTTAAAAAGAAGGATTATGGTAATATGACAAAACATAACACTATTTTCATTGAAATCCTTAAATAAAGCCCCTTTAACATGCCAATTTTAAAAATCTATAAATTTGGGGTGTTAAAATAGTACAAAATATAAAAAGGCCAAACTCATAATGGAATGTATAATCCTGTACCAGTGAGCAGGGATTTTGTAGGTACGTCTGGAACACAGGAGGAGGTCATTTACACCTTCAGTTTGTTTTTGAGCATTTCTCTTGTGATATTGTCCTTTTTAAGACTTTATTATATATATGTAAAATACTTCTAAAATGTTTGTGGTTGATTTGTAACGAGAAAATGTAGAGAAAGAGGTATCAGTGTAGGTGCGCTGAGCTAGATGGCAATTGATTGTGTTTTCCCAGGAAGTTTTGAAAAATATACCAAAGTAAAAATTGCCACAGTAAGGAATAAATTCTAAATAATTGTATTTGTGCCGTTTGGAACAGCGTGCCTGTGAATTGTCTTTAAAAACCTCCTGTAAGTGTCTGAAAAACAGTTCAACATAAAAAGGCTTTCCAATTGTGTTTTCTCTAGATAAAGCTGTTGGCTTGTAGGCTGATTTAAGGGACAAGGTATTAAAAAATAAACTTAAAAAATAGAGCTATATATGGCCTTTTCTTATTGATGAGGTTTTTTTTAAAAAAGGAAAACGTATATGTGTTTCTTTCCTCTGTGTTGTTTGTGGTCTGAAATAAATAATAAATTTGTAGTGATTTATTTTTTAAAAAGAAGTATTTGTGTGAAAAATCTGGCAGTAGGTTTGTTTTACTTAGTATTTTAATTTTGGAGAAATAGCAGAATGTTTCTGGATATTTGCATTTGTTTCAGAGGTTGGAGCATAAGCCAGCTTTCTGTGTAGTCTGTCAGGCAGTTACACGTCTGAGCATGTTACAGTTTGTAGCACTACAAATTAGAGCCATTTGACTTGTATTTGCTGCACGAGGCTTTCATAAAAAAAAAAATAAATATGGCAAATAAAACAGATGCATAGGGGGTGAGCTCTGGGTGTGCACAGGGGGTGTCTCGGGGCGCAGATGCCGAGCTGCGGAGGGGGTCGGGGGAGACCCGGTGGATTTGGCTCTGAGGTGCTGCTTCTGCGTGAACTTGTGCTGTCTGCCCCCGTCCCCCCCTTACTATAAAAATGGATTCTGACTCTCTGGGTTATTTTTTAGCTTACAGCGGGTTAGTTGTATGCGCAGCACTTGCTACTTATTTTAAGAGAGGAGCTGAAAAAGTGCTGTATGTGGTACTCGTACGTATACTCAGCACCTATAGGTAGAGTATATGGGAAGGAGGACAAAACATGATGGCACAACTGAGTTTTCACATTACTTTCCCTGCCGGGTAACCCAGCATTTCCTGCTAACTTTCTCCCAAAGTTTTCTGGGGGTTGTAAGGCTGGTTTTGGGTTAATTTACTTACTACAATTTGTCTTTTGGAAAAAAAAATAAAAAAATAAAAAAATAAAAAAACCCAACTAAACAAAAAAAAGAAAAACAACAAATAGTTGGAAAAAGGTATTTCACCTGCTTTTTATTAACTGGCAGGGAGCGGGCAATTAATACCACCGCTCGCAGTAGCAAACAGGAGTAGCTGGGACCAGAAACCACCCTGCAGAGTACAGAAACCCGCCACAGCATCAGCGCGCCGGGCCGGGCCGCTCACAGCAAGCACCGCCGGGCCGGGCCGGGGGCGGCTCTTCCTCCACGGGCCGCGGAGGAGCTGGGCCGGAGCGGCCTGGCGGCGGAGGGCCCGCCGCGGGGAAGTGCTGGCGACGGGCGGGGGGAGCGACGGCCGGGCGACGCGGGGCCGGGGGCTGCGGAGGCGCTTCGGCGCCGCACAGGGTTAACGGCGGCGGGGCCGGGCAGGCTGGGAGTTGTAGGCGCCGCGGCATGCCGGGAGCTGTCGTAAACGCCGCCGCTCGCCCGGCATGGCGGGCCGTCTCTCTCTCCCGCCAGGCGGGAACGCGGCCGGGCCGCGTGCCCCGGGCCCGCCTGCCCTCGGCTGGGGCGGCCTGGGCCCGGCCGGTGCCGCTCGAGGAGCGCTGGCTTTATTCCCCGCTCCGTGAGGACCAGCCCCGGGGCGCCGGCGCGGCCCGGCCCGGCCCGGCCGGAGTGCCAGCCTCAGGCGCCGGCAGGTCAGTGGCAGGTTTGGCCCTTCCCCTGGAGCCGGCGAGGACGGGCGAGTCCGGGCAGCCCTGGCCTGCCCTGGCCCTGGCCCGCCGGGGAGCGGGCGGGGGCCGGGCGGCTGGGGCCTCCCTCTGTCGCTTTCTGCCCGCGAGTGGGCCCCTCGCGGCGGTGCCGGCCGTGCGCTGCGGAGCGCCGCGGGGCGCGGGCACCGACCGGGCGGGCGAGGGCCCGTCGGTGGAGGGGGGCAGGGGACCTAGGCCGCAAGCCCACCCCGGGGCGCTCGGGCCGCGCAGGGCTGGCGGGCGGCCGGGCTCCCCCGCGGTACTGTGCTGCAGGGCGGCGGGGGCACCGGCCCGGCCCGGGCAGGCAGGGCCTCCCTGCGGGCTCGGCCAAACCCTCTTCCTTCCCAGCGGGAGTTTGCTTTCTTGAAACAGCAGATGCGGCTCCCGCTGAGGGCTCCGCGTCGCCCAGCCACACCGTGGCTGCTGAGCGCCCCGGCCGAGGCGCTGGCTCACGGGCTCGCAGCCTGTGCTGTGTTCTCCTTCCACTTTCTGGCGAGCTCTGCATCGAAATGAAGAGCCCTGCCTTCCTGCGGCCTCCTCCGGGAGTCAGCCTGCTTGCACATGGCAGGAGGGACGTCTTGGTTTTTATCTACGAGTTTGGGGTGTTTGTTTTTTTTTTTTTTAATGTGAAAGGGAAGAGTTAAGATGCATGCAGGTGCTGAAGTGTGTTGAAGTTATGGAGGCACAAACTCGGGAAGCAAACAGGATTTGGTAGCCCACCTGATAGCAAGGTATTTTGTCTGAGATCAAAGGAGGGAGGGAAGAAAAAGGAGGAAAAATATTACATGTTAATTTAATTTATGCTAATAGTGGTCCGGAAGTGCAAAATCAGCTTCTTGTTAAACATTCTGATGTTTAAAGAGATTTTTCAAGTAGCTGGAGGTACCTTCTTTTATGTATGAAAGGAATGCCAAGTAATAGTACATTAAATCATAGAATCACCTAGGTTGGAAGGGACCTTTAAGATCATTGAGTCCAACCATCAACCTAACACTGCCAAAACCACCACTAAACCATGTCCCTCCACACCACGTCTACCCGTCTTTTAAATACCTCCAGGGATGGCGATTCCACCACTTCCCTGGGCAGCCTGTTCCAATGCATGATAACCCTTTCTGTGAAGAAATTTTTGCTAATACCCAATCTAAACCTCCCCTGGTGCAAGTTGAGGCCATTTCCTCTTGTCCTATCACCTGTTACTTGGCAGAAGAGACCAACCTCCACTGCTCTACAACCTCCTTAAATCTGTCTGAAGTGAAATTTGGTAAACTTTGGGGGTGGGTTGGTTGGTTTGTTTGTTTGTTTTTTCTCCCTTCACTTTTTGAAGGCAAATATTGATAGATAGTGGTGCCATGCATCAGCAGTTAGCTGAAGTTAGGGCTGAGCATGCTTAAACATCTCATGGGAATGGAACCGGAAGGATTCTTGTTAGGTAGCTTCTTTTTCTTGGTAATAGTAATGCTCTTGAAATGCAGATGAAAATGTAATTTATTTGTTAACAAATAAATGAAGATGTGCAAGGAAAATAACACTGCTGAGATCAAACAGAAAAGGGAAATACGCCATGATAGGGTTTTTTTTCTATTGCACATGTTACAGTTCAGTTCTGAGAAGAGATATGTGAAGGGCTCTACAAACATTTCTGTATTTGTGCCAGAAGGCGCATCAGATTTTGCCAGTGATCATCACCTGAAATACAGTCCTTAAAGTATACACAGATGGGTGTAATTCTCAGAAGAAAGGTGGCGAAGAAATTTTTTTCTTTAGGGAAGATACTGTTCTAGTGGAGGAAAAAATGTTGTTTTGCCTATAAAAAAAATTGTTGGGTAGACACAAAAAGGGATAAGTGTCTAAATGCCTGCTTTATAACCTCTGGTGATTTGGACTTGCAGAGTTAAGCTGTTGAAGATGACTGGAGATACAAAATCAGCAAGTCCAGAACAAAATGAAATATAAAAGTTCAAGACAAGGAAAATGTGACTAATGTATTGTAATGTGTTTAAACATCTTAATATATGGCCCACTCTATTCCCATCTGAAAAGAACCATTGCTTTTCCAGTTCTTCAATAGGAAATTAATTTTACTGGATTCTCTTTTTAATTTCAGTGGCAATGGAAGTGCATTAGCACAATAAATACGGTATATCCCCTATCCAAAAATGTACAATCTATCTTTAAATACTATATAAGCAGTGGAAGCTACATGTAAAGGGGGCCAAATAATTGAGGGTACCACATGGAAAGACAAGATTTGTAATACAGATGATCTAATCTGATAGCCATAGTACACTTAGTGGTAGAACAGTTTTTGACGGGCAAAATAAAAGACACAGGGAAAAGTAAAAGATGGGATGAAATGCAACGTAGTTTTAGCAAAACCAGACTGTGCCAGATTAACTTGTTACCTTATGCTAGGATTTTCTAGACAGAGGAAATACACTCAGTCCAATATGGTTCATTGTCAGGAAAGTATTTGATATTGTACCATGTTAGGAAATTATGTAAAACGGAGAAAATTTGGATTAATTACATTGTGAGGTGACTTGGGAATGCACTGACAGATAATAGGTGGAAAGAGAATGTGCTGATGGAAAGGAGGCTGCAAACTGGATTTCTGAAAGACTGTATTGGAGATTATTTAATTTTTTTCCTTAGTGACACTAGTGAAAAAGTAGAACTGTGGTGGTAAAATCTTACGATACAAAACTGGTGGACAGTATTGATAGAAAGGAGGATTGGAATATCCATGTACCAACCAGATGAATCAAAACTGAGATAGACGAATAGAATTAGATGAGATTTAGTGATGCAAATAGAAGCTAATCACAGTTTATTCTAGAAGAGCTCATCATTTTACTGGTGAATCGGTAGTCGGTGCAGTAGTCAGCAGCAGAATGATAGTGCTATGTGACGTGGCTGAGAAAATAAAAAAAAGTTGGTGTCCTAGAATGTATTAGGGGAGGGATTTTCTGTATCTATAGAAAATATTAATGTCAAAGTATATGGCATTAGTGAGAACTTATCTGGAGCCCAACTATCACCCACATTCAGATAAATGGATTCAAACAGATGGATGGAACAGATGCAGAAAAGGACCACATGGATGTTAAGAGGAATAGAGAGACTGTTTACGGAAAGACACAAAAGTGACAATTACACAGTTTTTATATAGGGGAGGAAAATAATTATGTGAGTTCAAGATTAGCGTAAACAAGCAAAACAAGTGCGTATAAAGGGAATAATGAACACAGTTTGCTGGAAATTACAGGAAGAGTTATAACTATCAGACCACCAGTGTTCTGGAGCAGTCTCAAATGAGAAGGAAGTGTAAATTTATTTTAAAATGAAGTTTGATGAATCCAGAAAAGAACAGATTCTGTGTAGTAGTGGGGATTTTGACTCTGGAATCCTGGATATCCCCTCCCTTAATTCTACATTCTTGTGTATCAGTAAAATGGATTCTGAGATCGATATATACATTTACAGTGGGCCCATTTTGAAAGTGCCGCTGTTTTTTGTCATCTTAATTTCCTTTTCCGATGATCAAGTTCTTTTCTTCAGGCCCCTTACTAGAAGCAGGGTAGTTTGGTTATATTTGCTATCAACTGCTTGTCACCTGCACGCTCTGAATTGTGCTGGCAGAAGAAAAGCGGTATTCTTTACCTCACCGACTTTAACATTGGGAGCAGGCAACTGTACGGTTTGGACACCATGGTTGAAGGTGTACTCACACAGTGCTGCCTGACTTGTTGTCCCTGGATGGGATATTTGTAGAAGTCTTCATGGAACAATTTTTAGGAAAGTATTTAAATTAAAAACTTAAAGTCGTCTAGGGCAAGACAATACTGCATTCTGGAATGTATGTATAATCAGCTCCCTTGGGATATTACCTGAGACCTTGTGTCTTTTTTTCTGCTTTTTAGACATAGTTTTTACATACAGCTCTTAGTGCAGCAATGAATAAATAACAGAATCTTAAAATTAAAGAGCATTGCTTTTCAGCAAGGCTGCCATACTCTAGGCAGACATTTTAGGTTTTTACTTGGTGTTTTTGTTATTTGGGAAATCTCCACAAGGCAGGGAGTTCAGCAATCATTGCTCAGCCATCCATTTTCATTTTATTTTTCAGGCCACAGCTGTTGCAGGTTATTCAAATAGAAAGAATTTGTTTTAAGGAGGTAACTTCCCATTCAGTGGTCAATAGAAAATTAAGTGATGGAATCAATCGAATCATCAATGTATGCATTAAGTGCTACCAGTGGCGCTTTCACTAGTTGCTGAAGCAGAGGAGTGAATGGATTATAAGGATTAAACTTCCTTCATCCCCCTAGAGGTGAACAAGTCATGTGAAAATGGAAGGCTCATTTGGTAGGAAACAGTATTAAAGACTTGAAAGACAAAAAAAGAAATATATATTATCTCTAAATGGTTTCTTGCACATTTTTTCTGTAATAGACAGACAGAATCTTGAAGCTTACAGGGCAGAAATGTGACCGTAAAGTGATTCTGAGTATGGAACGAAACATGCTTGGTTGTTACTTCACCTGTATTCCTGAAAAATATTTTTCTCTTCCATCATAAGTCTGATTGTTAAAGGAAAAAACCTCCTATTCATAGCAGATGCATTCTTTTGTTCTTTTCTTGACCTTTTCGAATTGGAAGGAAGTCATAGACTTTCCAACTGGAATGGTGGGAACACAGTGTTAGGACTATAGCAAAGGAAAATTTTCTGACCTGATTTGCCCATGTCATCCTACAAGGCTTTCTGCCGCAAAAAGAGGCACTTCCACTAGCGTCACCAGTTTTTCATTTTCTTGTGCTGTATTACGGCCATTGAAATACTGCTGATTGGAGGAGCAAATTTATGCAAGTGAGAAGCATTCATGTGATAAGGTTGATAATTACATTGGCATGATTCAATAGCAAAAGCAAAACAGCTAATATTTTAATATAAAATACAAAAATAAGGTGTTAGTGCTGTAATTAATAGTAGGACAAATCCATTCTTTTGCTGGTTTTATATAAACCAGCATTCCTGGGAGGAATGTGTACGTGTGTATACTTACACACACACATGTATATGTACACATACACCTGCTTTGCTGCATATGCTGGCTGGTGAGTAAAAATAGCAGAGGATCAATATATAAAAGTACTGACTTGCACACTGAAAAAAATCAAAGTACGTCAGAGCTTGGTTTGGTAGCAGTAGACTGGGAAAGGGATGGTTCCCTGCAGCCTCCAGCAGCGTTTTTTGCTTGTTGTTTTTTTTACTGTTGTTTGTTTATTATTATTTGTAGAAATGATTTGGAGCCAGGTCATCGCTGCTGTAAGTCTTCAGATTTTTATTGATGTCTCCAGAGGGATAGTGATTTACACCCCCTGAATAGATGAACTTCTGGGTGGGGACATTGTTACGGTGTCTGTGGTCTTACATCATTTACTTCCTCTTACTCCCAGGAAGAAAAAACAGTCAATGGAGAGGTAATGATAAGCTCCTCCCATAGGGAAAAAAAAAAAAAAAAGCAAAAGCTCAGTACCTCTAAAATGGTCATACAGTTGGTACAAAAGCTGTTAGATGTTGTTATTATATCAGCATCTATAGGAATTGAAATAGCAAGAGGAGAAATAGGAATTTTGGCATTCCTCTGGTCTCTCTCCAACTTGTAAAAATCCTGGGATGCAAGGAAATACCGTATTTTGGAGCTACTTATTTTGTTTTCTGCAGTACCTTCATATATAGAAACTTCTCTCAAAATTTAATCAAAGCAGAATAATAAGTAAGTAGGATAAAACTATTGTTTGTACTTGTTTCAGAGTGGCAGTGGTCTTTTCTGTCTCAAGTGTTTTTGTGGAAAGAGAGTCCAAATGATTGCTACTATTCTTATTGTGGTATTCAGGTAGGTGGTAGGTCGGTTTAAATTACGAAGGTGAAATGAGTTCTGCTCTCCCACCATCACGGACAAAGAAGCATCGAGTTAGAGAAGCCAGACCTCACCTATTTGAGCAAGGCAATATTCTACTACCATAAATTCCCCAACATAATATCAGCCTTTAATACTTCTTTTCCTGTTACCATCCAGAACATCTAGTTGTCCTCTTGGCATCTAAAGATAAAGATTAGGACCCCCAGATCACCTGCTTAGCTGCCACCTAACTGTGAGAGGACCTCAGTTCCTGCCCCTATATTTTTTTGCCTGCCAAGGTCCCAGTCACTTTAGCGCTGGTGAGCAGTGCGTTTGCGCTGGGCTGTACCAGCGCCGCACTCCGCCACGGGTGTTAGTGGGGGTCTGTCCTGCCAGGTCTCCAAAAGCAGGTCGGCTGCGGTTGGGCCTTACGAAATGAGACATGCAGGGCATCATTGGTCTGCCAGTTCAAGTGTGTGAGAACCTGAAGTTCAAATTCCATGCCTGCCTCAGCAGATGCATCTCCTAAGAGCTCATGCTTTGTTTCCCCCAGGACCTTGAGGTATTTAGAGAAGACAGGTATGGGATGAGCGTGCATGTCAGAAGAACTGTTAACTGTGTTTGGGCAGGTGAGAGTGCAGTGCCACATTGCTGAAGCCGATGGTTAGGGCAACCATCTCCAATGGTGGGTACTTGGGATCCAAATCCTGTTGTAATGGGGAGCAATATACAATCCTAGGAATGACGGTCACCCAGGGTGTTTTTAAAATGTCACCTTTAATGGTTAAAACTTTAATGGTAGAACTCTTTAGGAAGTCTGGAAGCTGGACATTTTAAAGAATTACAGAGAACTTGAAGAAAAAATACAAAAGCATAATTGGGTGTTAAAGATAGGAAATGGAGATTTTTATTTTTTTTCTCTCAGCTTTTGTCCCTTGTAGGGTCCTAGTTGAACTCTCTGCCCTTGCATTTCCTCATGTGCAAACTAGGAGTGATACATCATACTTAACGGGCGTTCTTTGAGGCATAATTCATGCTTGTGAAATACTGGGATTGGCCAAGAAAAAGTCTTCTAGAAGTACCAGGTTATGGCAGGGGCACCAGGACTGTCTGGTAAGTGGATCTTTGAAGAGACACTCGTAGAATCATAGAACACCAGGTTGGAAGGGACTTCAAGGATCATCATCTGGTCCAGCCTTTCTTGGCAAAAGCACAGTCTGGACAAGGTGGCCCAGCACCCTGTCCAGCTGAATCTTAAAAGTGTCCAGTGTTGGGGAATCCACCACTTCCCTGGGGAGATTATTCCAATGGCTGATTGTTCTCATTGTGAAAAATTTTCCTTTTATGTCCAATTGGAATCTCCCTAGGAGTAACTTGTGCCCATTACCCATTCTCTTTTCCATGTGACTCCTTGTAAAAAAAGGAGTCTCCATCTTCTTTGTAGCCATCCTTTAAATACTGGAACATGGTGATAAGATCTCCCCTAAGCCTTCTTTTCTCAAGGCTGAACAAACCCAGTTCTCTCAGACTTTCCTCATGTGGCAGGCTTCCCAGTCCTTTGATCGTCTTGGTGGCCCTTCTCTGGTACTGTCTCCAGCCTGTCCATATCTTTTTTGTGTAGCAGAGACCAAAACTGAACACAGTATTCCAGGTGTGACCCGACAAGTGCTGAGTGGAGCGGGATAATGGCTTCTTTATCTCTGTTGGTGATGCCCTTGTTGATGCAACCCAGCATCCTGTTGGCTTTCTTTGCTGCAGCAGCAAGCTGTTCAGTCATACTGAGCTGCTTGTCCACCAGGACCCTCAGGTCCTTTTCCAAAGAGCTACTTCCCAGGTGGGTAGATCCCAGCCTGTGCTGCACTCGGATTATGTTTTCTCAGGTGCAAGACCTTACACTTGTCCTTGTTGAACTTCACAAAGTTCTTGTTAGCCCACTCTTCCAGCCAATCCAGGTCTTCCTGCAGGGTGGCTCTCCCATCTGAAGTCACCGCTTCCCCACGCAGTTTGGTATCATCAGCAAACCTCATCAGGGTACATTTGATCCCATCATCCAGATCACTTACGAAGATACTAAATAGCGTTGGGCCCAGTATCAGTCCCTAGGGGACCCCACTTGTAACAGGTTGCCAGTTTGAAAAGGAGCCATTTACCGCCACCCTCTGGGTGTGGCCTGTTGGCCAGTTCCTGACCCACCATACAGACCACTTGTCTAGACCATAATGTATTAGTTTAGGAGGAGGCTGTGAGGAACTGTGTCGAAAGCCTTGGAGAAATCCAGGTAGCCAATGTCCACTGCTCACCTCACATGAACCGAGCAGGTTACTTTGTCCTAGAAGGCAGTCAGATTTGTCAAGCACAATTTGCTCTTGGTGAATCCGTGCTGGCTTTTCCCAATCACGTGCTTCATTTCACTTGTAATAGCCCTCAGGAAGGTTCATTCTGTAACTTTCCCAGGGACTGAAGTAAGACTGATGGGCCTGTAATTTCCTGGATCCTCCTTTGAGCCCTTCTTGTAGACAGGGGTGACATTAGCCTTCTTCCAGTCTTCTGGGATGTCCCCTGATCTCCACGACTTCTCAAAGATTATGGAGAGCGGCCTCACAATGACATCTCAAGGAAGAAGGATTTTTTTTTTTTTTTAAAGGATATGATGGCAAAACTAGTCCACTGGGATATGGAAGAGGTGAAGTAGTTATATGGAAGACAGGAAATGTCACGTGATTCCTGTCCCACAGATTTGAACCAGCTTGTGCTGGGCAGAGTCTGTCAGGGACAATAGATGCATTGGAGGGGGGTAGAGGGAGGGCTATAGACACAATATCACATTCAATGTACTCCACAAAAGGATGCAGTGAAAGGGTTGAGTGTATATAATACAGTGTAGTGGGTGAACAATAGGTTATAGATGAGGGGACAAAGGTTTATTGTCAAATGTAGTCCGTCATCTGGATGTGAAAGTGAATGCATTGTGCAAGGTGAGTGTTGACAGTGGTGTGACAGACATGCATTCCTGAACTTTGTTCATTTTATGTGGACAAGTATCTGTATTGTTTATCTACAGTTACGAAACTAGGTAATGGAGACATCAAGGATTAAACAATGAGAACACAGTATTTCGTTTCTACAGATGATATTTTCAGCTCAAAATCAATACATTTCAGTGGGCTGTAGGATTGAAGAAGGTTAATCTGTTGCCATGGCCCATATTAATGTCTCTCTACTAAACATATGTTGCACTTGAATTTGCAACGTGCACAACTATTAAAATTTTTTTGAAGAAGTACTTTATTTCCAGCATTGCTGGTGATTAAAAAAAAATACGAAAGCTTTATATGCATGTCCTACTCAAGCCTTTACTTAGTTTGCATGAGGAGGGGATCTGGAGCTCCCCATTGTAATTGCTTCTGAGAACTTTAAACAGGAAATGGCAACAAGAAAAGGAATTTTGAGATTTTACAAGAAACTTCAGAGCTCACCTGTTAATCCATAGTAGGTAAAAGTGAAAAATCTCTGTGTAAAGTACTAGAAGTTTGTAGTGTTATCTGCATTGTTTCCTGTTCTTCTTAAGAGGAATTGCACAGACCTCATGAAGAGCAGTGTGCATCTGCGTGGCATGTTAAATTTACAGTTTGTAGACTCAGCTAGTTAATATGCCAGCTACTGTCTTGCTTTAGGTTTTGTTTAGCTTCCATTGCTACATTTGCCTGGAGTGATTTGTTGTTGAGAAATTTGGGACTTTAATCCCTGAAGCAGAAGGACAGGTTGCGGATGCCCAAGTTTTATTTAAGAAACAAGGAGGAGTGTGTAGCAGTTACACAGTGTGGTAACCTAAAATGCCTGGATGACTTGATTTCAAAGCTAAGACTTGTGTTTCAAAGCTGACTTGTCTTTGCAGGTTCCTGTCCTCATAGAAACTACAGTCAAAATTGCAGGATTAGAGACATGCAAATCAAATTTTATACTTGATTGCTTATTTATTATGGCACTTAATAGTACTAGTTCCATCCCTTTCTCTCAACCTGCTTCTGTCTGGCTCACTTGCACCTATAAGCTCTGCAGAGCAGAGACGATTTGCTCTTCTGTGGTTGTTCAGTGCCTGGGTGAGAAGGGTGCGTCCCTTCTTTATGAGTGCTGGGGTGCCTTGTGTTTGGCCCACAGGAGTACTGGAAGGGCTGAGAGCCAGCTAGCTGCCACTGTCAAGGCATGAGTCTAAAACATAGTTCCCCTAGCCCCTGCTTACTGGGGAGCACACCAGGAGTGAGGAGGGTTGCATAAATACCTGCTTCCAGAGTTACCCAAATGCTCTGCTTTAACACGTGCTTAAGGTTTATGCATGGGATGGGGCTGAGAATGTCTGCCCCAGCCCCTCCGGTCCTGCTGGCTTTCCCTCCCATCATTGCATCTGATGGAAAACCAGTTATTCTGTGTGCTGTGCAACAGCTTCAACCAAGAGCACCTCACCCAGCACACGTCTGGGCCATGCTATTAAGGCACTTAGCTGGTGCGAGCCTTTCCAGGCAGAGGAGGGAAAACTGAGTTTTCCTGGGTGTGCGCTAAATAGCGTGTGGGCTTGGAGGGGTACCATAACCCCTGCAAGGGAATGGAGTAGGTGCTGAAGAAAAGGCTCGGGAATGGGAATTCTACACAAGGTATCTTTCCTCACCCCAGTGTTAGGATCCACTGCTGTTTGAGGTGTCGAGAGGTTTATTGACATGTCCAACTGGTTCCTGTAGAGTTCTTCACTTAACAGGATGGACAGCGTAGATCCCGTTCCTGGGTATTCTACTTTTTGCCTTCAATATGTGCTGAGGCAAGGTGTCTGATCTGGGGCTGTGGATTTAGGCAAAGACACACTGCAGTGCTCAGCACTGCAACAGCCAGGCCCTTTATTGAATCTGGCCTCACTGCAATAAGTGTGAGTAATGGTAAGAAAGGCATGAGAGCAGAATGACTGTACAGGAGGGAGAGCTGCACTTGACTTGCTAGAACGAAAAACATATTTGTAAAGGAATTAAATTAGCACTGGGTACAAGAATGCCATTTCATGAAACAAATGACTACACCTTTTCTCAGTGGCAGGAAAGAAAGTGACACATCACAGATAACCAGCAGTCCCCCATCTTCCTCTCAGGGTTGCTGCAGAGTAGATGGCACTGCTGGCTGGG
The DNA here is from genome assembly GCA_008921705.1 of Burhinus oedicnemus. Classification (NCBI taxonomy): domain Eukaryota; kingdom Metazoa; phylum Chordata; class Aves; order Charadriiformes; family Burhinidae; genus Burhinus; species Burhinus oedicnemus. The sequence continues at coordinate 3,706,077 of VFFE01009229.1, forward strand.
CTAGCCAGGCTGGGATGAGGAGTACCTCTCAGGGATGAGGAGTACATCCCAGTGCTGAGGCCTCCCGACTGCTCGGGCCCCCTGGCCACATGCCTCACGGTATGTATAGGGAGTCACTCACTTCGGTTCTCACCCGTGAGCTTGTAGTAAGAGGTGTCTTCCTCAGGTACTGGGAGAGCAGGGCAGGAGGGAGGATGTACGTGTGAAACACGGGAATGTGGTCTCACTGAGATGCATGATTGCTCCCGAGATACTCGTGGCAGCAAAATCACAGAAAAACTTAAGAATTGGATGTCTCTTATTATTGGATGCTCTTTTATCCTCTATTTGTTGTATTTTATTTTCCTCTCTGCTGTATTTTTGCCTTCTTTATGTCTCCTCTTGATGTCTTCCTCTCTGTAGTTCTATATCCTTACTTTTTGTTCTTATTTACTGTTGCTTTTTTACTCATGCATGTCTTTACTCCTTTAGCTTTCCTAAACACTTTCTCTTTTGTCTCTCTTGTGATCTGCCATACAGTTTGGCCACCTTCCATGCCATGGAGCAATGTAGCTGAGTTGTGGGCTGACTTAGGCCTGCATCACCACCCTGAACCAGATTGCATCTGCAGTCATCTGGAACAGACTACATGCCTGAACTGATGAAAAATGCTGCGGAAACGTGGATCTCTGGGGCCTTGGCAAGGTATCCTCATATACATGAGTATGCGTGTTGCTGTGTGAGTACGTTCAAAATGTCTGTCAGTTCCATCAGCTCAGCTGACTGGCTGCTCCTTTAGGCTTTGCAGCAGCTTATGGGAGATGGGAACAGACCTGCAAAGAGACCTGGGAAGACCAGGATTAACCTCAAAAAGGGGGATATGCCCATTGCCCCGGAATGTGTGATGACTGTAAGCAAGAGATCCAAAACCCCTCACTTGACCTTTGTATAATTCTTTCCCTTCCAGTGAGTCCCTTTCCCTGCCTGTGACTCATCTTCTTCTAAATGTAGACTGTAAGCCTCTCAGAGGACTGCCTTTCTCTCTGAACAGAGTAGCATAAAAAATAGCAGCACTGTTGAATAACCGTTATTATTTTTTTAACACAAAAAACTTGAGGACTGCCTTGCTGTATCTGTGTTTCTCTGTCAAGGGATTTATCAGTTTCCCGAGAGAACAGTGAAGCAGGTTCTGTCCTGACCCACAACAGGAAGGTTGTTCAGACAAGAGGTCTCAGGAGCAGCACAACTGCAGTACAGTGGGCAGTAGACGTTATAATAAAAGATAGGTAGGCTCTGACAAAGGCAAATGAATCTTTTCATAGCAGCCACGTACTACCTTCCCTATTTCTGACCCATTTGTAATTGGCAGCATCCCCGTGGTAACTGCAGCATGGCTTACATGAACATCCAGTAGGAAGTTGCTTGCTCCCTTAGCAGATTGCCCAACACCCATCTCCCTTCCTCCAGCCTCTACGTATGCTGTCCAGCTGCCTACTCCATGTCTGTTCTTGACACTTGGTGACCTTGGTGATCATACTGTTACCTTCCATCCCTCACTTCAGCTCTTGTTTTATCTTTGACTTGTAGCAGATCTCTTAAGAGAGCCAAACTGGTTCCTTTTCTCTTTTCAGATGCTCTTGCGGTATCCTGTCCCTCTATTGCCTGCTCCTCTGGAAGACAAAAGAGTGAGAATCAGCAGTGTGGCATTATCCTGCAAACAGTTTGAGAACTGTTTTGACAGCCAATAGGAAAAAATAGTGTGGTGTGGCCACAGCAAGCACATGCTCTTCCTAACAATTTACAGTTGCACTATGATCCCAATGAGGAGCGATGGTCAACCTCCCTCTGATTACCTGTGTTCTTTTCTCTTAGTGTAACAATGTTGTTTCTTTCCAACACACACGCCTTCATGCAGAAATGCCAAGATTCTTCATGCAGATTAAAGTAGGTTTGCAAATTAAGGCAAGGCTGATATGGAACAAAAGGAAAATTAAATTATCCCAGCAATTTTGCACTTCCTTGTAATCAAAGTCCTGTCTTTGGTGGGTGTTATGTAGGACAGGCACTTGGTGAGGCCTGTGCGAATTTGCTGTGTGTAAAGACTGCAGGAGTTATCCCTAGCAGATCACACTATTCTGAAAACGGTGGCCAGTGAGCAATAGGTGGGCTCTTTTGGGGGAAAAAAAAAAACCAAGAAGAAAACTTGGTGAGAGCTTGATTCTTTGCAGTGTCACCTTTCACAATTGAGGGACTGACAAACAAAAAGAAAAAAAAGGTGAGGTAAATCACCCTGAGGGTGGATGCCTCCTGTTGTGGAACAGAATGAAATCCAGTGACATGCTCCCTCCCATTAGATCTGGTACAACTGCTGTTTGATAAAAATTTCTAAAAATCAGCTATAAATCTGCAGGTCAACCAATAAGGCAGTGACTTGACAAATTTTACGTTGCAAAGTGTATGATAGTTTCATGCCTTTAATCTGTATCACTGCAGACAGTGTGTTGTTGAATCCAATGAAGTGTGAATCCCACTATGATTTTAATTGTTTTCCACAAGTAGGTTATGAACCTTTTATTTCTACTAATTATGTCTTTGAGTGAAAAGGTATTTTGTGTGTGTATATATATATTTAGTAACAGGAAATGTAACAAACATTTATTTTTATTAAACTAATAAAACAGATAAACCTATCAAAGCGTGTTTGCATTTAATTTCTTTGGTCTTGTTTCCCTTAGTATAAATCAAAGATCAGTAAGTGTCATCTCACGTATCTTAGGACACACTGTTCATTGCATCAGGTAGTCGATGTCATACAAAAGTGTCTTGTTTCTAAATAAGAGCTTTGAAGTTGCGATAGCCTTTGTAACTGCATCCACATGGCAGCAGAATCGTGACCTCAAGGTGCAACTGCTTACCTGTTGCATTTAGGGTAGCACCTCATACAGGATCTTTCCAAGCTCTGAAAAATGTAATCCCTGCATCGAGGAGCTCATGCCCCGTGAACAATAAGCAGCTGAAAGTTAGGGAACATGGAATGGGACAAGGAGAGATAAATTGTGGATAGCTTGTAAATCCATTCAGTTTACAGTAAGCAGTCTGCAGGAGTAGGATCTGTAAAAGGAAGCTGGATCTGAAGTGTGCTGGGGTTTGGCAGATGACCTCCCTCCCGGAGGCTGCATCCAGCATCAATGTGGCATGTGGAAAGTAAGACAATGAAGTGGATGAGGAGAACTGGCAAGTGGCTGCAAGCTGGCAGCAGCGCTTTGGCAGAGCCAAGGAGGACATGGAAAGCTGGAGGTTCCTGAAAACTGGCTGGTGGGAAAGCTACGTGTAGAGACCCATGAACATGAGGGCCACCAGCTGTGGAAGCAGTTGGAGAGCCAGCGAGTGGGTGAGGGAAAGAGCGATGTAACAAAACTGGTGAGCAAGGAAGATCAACTCCATGACTATTTAGGGTTCAGCTGGGATTATTTGTGGGTATCTGGGAAGGCCAAAGTAGGCTGTCCTGTGTCAGAGCAGCAGGGAAAGAGGGTGAAGTCTGAAGCAGTGGTGCTTTGGTAGAGCTTGGAGATCTTCAGCAGTAGCAGCTGGATTTGGGTATGACCTGTTTTCCAAGGCGGGGAAACCAAAGGCAACATTAAAAACTACCCTCTGTGCTACCTGTCGTTAACAACTCGGATGGAAGCGGATCTCCAAAAAACCTCATCCAGAGGTGGTTTCTTACTGCTTGTAATGAAGTCATTGTCAAGTCATATGAAAGGCTTGCTTTCTAGAAAATGATTTTGACACTGGGAGTTGCAAAAGCCCAGCTTTAAAAACAGCAGTCTCCTCCACTGCTGCTGGACTTTTCTGGTGTTTTGGTTGACCCACACATTGCACCAAGTTGCCCCTGATTTTCCATCTTCCTCAGCCACTCCTGTCCTTCCGGCACATTCAGGTGGTACATCTCGACCACCAGCTATGGCAGGGCTTCAGCCTCCCACAGCCTCCCGTGTCCCACCTCCCCCTGCCCCCAGGCTGGTCTCCACGAGAAGGAAGAGGAAACCCCGGGCCTGGATGTGGGGTACAGGTGGCATGGCCACCTCCTAGGGTGGCTGGAGGTGGGGCAGAAGGCAGCGGAGCTTTGTGCTCTTCTCCGCCACCACGGGAAGAGACACGGGGGGGTGGGGTGGGGTGGGGTGCGTGTCTCCTACACTCCTCCCAACCCGTCGGGCGTGGGGCTGTAGGAACGAGGTCGTGTCTAACGGGCCGGCGACGGGGCAGCGGGGAGCAGGGAGCCCAGGGGTGGCGCAGCAAGCGCTCAGCTCAGGGGAAACATCTCAGGAGGCCTCCGCTGCCCCGGGATCCTGCCGGGGGAGGCAGAGGGAGGTCGGTCAGACGGGCAGGCGCTGCCGGCCCCACGGTGCGCGCGGTGTACCGGCTGTGGCGGGCTGTGTCGCCCAGCCCCGCGCTCCCCGGGATGGACTCCCCCCGGTGCGAGGCTCCCCGGTTTGGGGCACACGCCTCTGCCCGCGGGGTCACGGCTCCCGCCGCCCCGGCCTCCCACGGGGGACGCCGTGCTGTGGCGATGGCAGCGCGGGGGCGGCCCGTGGGGGCGCACGGGGGGGGGGGGGGGGGGGGGGGGG
>VFFE01009229.1:3711411-3767061 GCA_008921705.1 Burhinus oedicnemus
CCCCGGGGGAGCGCGACGGCAGCCGCGGCCTGGCGGGGAGGGGGGCGGGGTGCGCCCCTCGTGGGGAGAGCGGGCGGGCCCTCGGGGCGGCCGGGGGCGGCACCCCGCGGCCGGGCTGGCGGCAGCCGGGTCCCCGGGCGGGCCGGCCCGGGGCACCGGCTGAGGGGCCGGCGGGTGCCGCCGCTCCGCCGGGCGCACCCCCGTGGAGCCGGGCTCGGGCTGCCCGCGAAAGTTGCGGGGCCGGAGGGTCTGGTCAGAGCGGGTCTGGAGGGAAACGCCGTTCGCCGGGACTTGTGCGCCTCGGGCGGGCACGGCCCGTTTGAACTTGGGCTGGGGCCGCCTGGGCGGCCGGGCACGCAGCCTGGCTCGGTGTCCGCGCTCCGAGGGGAGGCGGCGGGGTGCGGCGCCGGCGTTCCCAGCGCGGCCGGCCGGTGCGCGCCCGCCCCCTCCGTGCCGGCGCGGGCGGGCGGTTCGGCGCGCGCCGGCCTCGCACCTCATCGCTGACGTCACGTCAGCCCCGTCCCCGCCGCCCCCGGAGAAGCGGGCTCGTCCCTCCGCCGGGCCGGCTCCCTGCGCGGGGGAAGGGAAGAGCCGCGCTTGCCGCGGTACCGAGCCGCCCCGAGACCGGCGGCGGCAGCCTGGGGCGCAGCGGTGCCGTCCGGCGGGCTCGGCCGGCGGCGCGTCCCGGAGGCGGTGCGCGGCCCAGCCTGCCTGCCGCGGGGCGCGGGGGTTGAAGGGCGAGGGAGCGGGCTCGCTGGCGGAGCGGCTGTGTGGAAGGTGTGCCCGCCCGGCCCGTCCTCCTGCAGACCGGCCCCGCCTGAATGCCGGCGGGCGGCTGCCTGGCAGCTCGGGGCCCTTCCGAAAAGGGCCGCAGCACGAGTGGCCGTCCCTGGTGGAAGGGGTGACGGTGGCGATGGCCAGGAGGGGGTGGCCACAGGTGTTAACTGGCATCCCAGAAATACTGGAGCACTGCGGAAGTGTGGCAGAGGATGTTACCAGGGCACTATCAGTGCTCCCTGGTGCTAACTTTTCTCAGTTCTCAGGTTCCTCGTCACGGGAGCCGTGCTGGGGAAAGACCATTTCTTCCGTCGTGGTCTGACGCTGCTGCGATGGCTTTTAAGTAATGATGAGGAAATGGAAAGGGCTTCTCTGCCAGTGTAATGGATCAGGCCGAGGGAATTTTCAAATCCATTCCTGCCAAAGGCAGTGGGAGGGCAAAGTCCTGTGTCTGGTTGGGACTTGGTAAGCTGGGCCTTAAAAATATTGCAAACTGTAAAAGCAGTGAGTTTGAGATGAGATGATAGTTTAAAAGGCTGCAAAAGGTACTTCATTCCCTGAAGGGGAGTGGGAGGGCACTGGGTGCTTAGATTCTGCAGCTGCTTCTGGGTGGCAGACCCGTAGGTACAGCAGCCCCACGACAAGCTGGTGAGTTGCAGGGCTAACGAATGTGGTTCCCCGTGACCTCTGCAAGAGCTGAACGCCTGCTTGTGTGAGACACCAGCAAACCAGCAGTGCTGCTGGCAGGGTACATAATCCCAGAGCGTGTCACATGTCCCGCATGCACAGGCTTGAAATACAGCAGCAGTGCTTTGGACAAGTTACAGCATTGCGTGCAAGTGATTAAGGCCCACGTCTTCCTTCCGGCTAGGGAAGTGGTATGCCCGTAAAAGATACGGTTGGCACAGGAGGCCCAAAGCCTCTTTGACTTTCTGATGTTGGTTTTGAATATATTACTGCATCATCGGTTGCCTGCTGACCCGTGGTGCATCACAGAAGTCGTGGTGGCTACTTTGGCTTGTTCTGCATTGTTTCAAACATGGAAGTTTGCAGTGCTTGAGCCAAATGCCAGCTGGAACCACAAACTGTAAACAACAGATCTTTCCTCGGTCACCTCCTCGAACATCCCATGAACAGAGAACTGCGATGCAGATGTCCTCTGTCACTCCTTCATACAAGCACAGGCAGCAGCAGGTCGTTGTATGTGGCCAGTGGCTGCTCACAAAAATTTTTCTTTCTCTTTGCCATGATCTTCAAGGCACGGAGGAAGAGAAGTGTTGGCAGTACAGCTAAATTCCCGGTGTTTATTACTCCTGCTCTGAAGTTGGAGCACTGCTGCAACGTCAAGGAGGATGGAGAAAGAGGATGTTGGTGCCTGCTAACTTGGACCTGAGCTGTCACCGTAGAAAGACATGTGGCCATCATCAGCTAGCTGTTGTACGTCCTCTGCATGCTACTGACGCAGGCGAGATGCTGCTGTACTGGGGCAGCTGCTGTAGTCTCCAGCTGAAATGAGGAGAGGTTTTCTCTGTCTGAATAAGGGCTGGGGTGGTTTGCCCTGAAGTGCATCGTGGCACCAGCAATAGGCTGGGGAAGGCTCTCTGTTTTCTCTCCTCCTGGAAGGGAGGATGAAGGCACAGTTGCGGATATATTGGGTCACCTTGAAAATCAGCAAATTACTAAGTCATACTGTGGGAAGAAGTGCATTTCCTCCTCTCCTGGTCTTTTAAAAACCAATGGGTTTGATGCTAATTAGCTGCTGTGATTGCTCTGACAATGCATTCTTTCTACTGCACAACTAGAAAGCAGCTTTACAAAAACCAGAAAGCCCTTACAAGCCCTTTTGTAAGGGCTCCTTACTGCCCTTTAGCTCTTCTGCACATCTGAAATTGAGTTGCAAATTCTTTCCTTGTGTTCTTAGTGGGTTTTTGGTTGCATATATACAATTGGTTCTGTCTGCTCTTTCTAATTTGCTGGTATTTAGAAGGAGGGGATGTGAGGAGGAGGAACTATGTGAACCGGTAATGTACGCTGAGAAAATTAGGTTTGTACTACTTTAAATAGCAGCTGTTTTGACAAAAAGTTAATTTTTCTACAGTCACGCCATGTGTGAAGGTCTGTATGCAGGTTTTCTGATTTCCTCTCCCCATAACTCACATCTGGCTTGGTTTTGGCTACTGTGCAGTGATGGAGGCTGGGTGGATGTTGTCTCGGTGTGGGATTTCTGGGTGCACCTTGGGAGAGAATACAGTGAAAATTCCTGGGTCAGCTGCTCTGTACCTTTAGCATGCCTCACAAATTGGTAACAGAAGATAAGAATAACACCACCCTTGCTTGGAAAACAGTTTAACTAGATAAACCACAGACTCGACAGGAGCAATGTGCCAAGGAGTTATTCTGAAGTCACCAAGAATACAGCAAAGATGTGGCTGTTCCCCTGCCTTCCTCTAGACAGGCAGATCTATTGGCAGTGCTGGTAGTTGTGATCCATAATGGTATTTCCTCAGGTTGGATGAGAGTGTCCCATTGATGATGGTGGCAGGCAGCCACCTCGCTTCTCTGCCATTGACAGTTGGGTGTATTCTGGAGAGCAGAGTGTCTGGAGCAGGGAACCGTCTGCTGCTGCATAGCTCCCGCTTGGAGAGTTGCCGTATCTCCTATTTTAGGAAGCCGCCTTTTTTTTTTTTCTGGAAAAGATGAAAACCCTTCCCTTCAATAACTTGGTGAAATGAAGTAAAAATCCTATGGTAATTCAGAGTGGGAGGGACCTCAGGAGGCCTCTAGTCCAATGTCTTGCTCAGAGCAGGGACAGCTGTGAGATCAGGCCAGTTTGTATGCAAATAATCAACATTGTATATTCAAAACACACTGGCACTACAAGTTGGAGTGATCCTATGCTCTAAAATTTCTAACATCTTGGTCATGTTGGATACATAACCTTTTCTTTCTTTTTTTCCTGGCTCAAAATTGCAAATTTTTTAATGAGAAATAATTTTTTTTCCCCCAATTTGCTGTAACTGAAGTGGTGTGTTAACGGGAAACAGTTTATTTTGTCTGTGTAATTGGCCATATGACACTCAAAGAAAAGTCCTGTCTTCTTTCAAGCCTCTCAGTGGCTTAGAAAAGCGTCCACTTCTTCCCCCAGTGCCTTTGATACAAGCGTGGTTGAATAATCACATATTTAGTGATTACAAAATGTTTGATAGTGATGATGCTTTCTCATGTGGTGAATACAGCTGTACAGTTGTACTGGGGCCAACAAATGTTTGTGAAAATGAGCTTGCCTTAATTAAGCTTCTTGGATTTTATTCACTAACATGCAAAAATAACTAAATGCAGGCAATTTGCTCTAGATTTCTTAAAAAAGAATCTGTAAGAGGTCATTAATCAGGATGGTGCTCTCAACTGCCTCTAACTTTCTGTGATTTGGTTTTAGACAAAACCCCCTTATTCAGTCTTAAACCGTTCTTTTCTGCATCAGCAGCAAAGCTGGGTGAATGTTCTCTCCCTGTTCTTGTTGGCTCCTTTTACTTAACATGGACTACATTTGACTGTGCGTAGTCCAGCATCTAAAAATAGCAATTTGTATACCAGGGCCACTAAGGGAGGCGTGAAAAATGTGTGTAACTGGGTACGTGGGCAGTGGAGTACATACTTGTGTCTTTACGGTCACATCTTTTAAAAACTGAGAATATGTGGGGTAATTCCCAAACTCTTACTGACAAGGAAGTTGGGGTAATAAAAAGCTCTAAATCAGACCTTAACAATAATCTTATTAGATTAATAAGATGTGATGCTTATATGAAGAGGAAGAAGTGGCAGGCTGGATTTTGTACTTATAGATGGTTTGAGTTAGATTCCATCTATAAAATTATGCTTCCTGTTGTCCCTGGAAACAGCATCTTATAAAACAGACCCTGATCCTTATGAAGTTCTTGGGACAACCTTGATGAAATAAGTTGGATGATAAATGATTTTAATGACAATTTAAGAACTTCATACAAAGGACGTTCACTTTAGTGCTGACCAGGTGGTAACTTGTTGATAACTTTGAGCAGCTTTCACAAGCGATGTCGTTTTTCAGGCTCCTCGCCATCAAGTGAGATAGTTGTTACCGGAAGGCTTTTTTGTTTTCTGCAAAGAAGTTTCAACCTCAGTTGCACAAATGAGTGTAGTCTTGCTTTGCAGGTGTTTGGCAATGTGCAACGATAGTTGACAGACCAGGTCACAAATCACTGTTGCAGATTAAAACAGCCAACCTAGTGCAATGTGTGGTGAGGGTATAGTTAGTGGGGAAACAAAGGGAGTTTCAACCTCTCTTAGCACTGCTCTCTCTGCAGGATGTGAGAGAAGAGGCTCTGTGCAACTCCCCGTTTTCCCTGCACCTGAGTGCTGGGCTGGTGTGTGCAGAGCTTTGGGGACAGCTTTTGGTTATCTCTCATTCTTTAGCAGAATTACTTGTTCAGGGATTTATCACTTCGAATCCATGCCGAGGGTTTAATGGTCTTGTTCTCAACTCTGGGCGCTATGCAAAGACTTCTACTCTTGTATGAAATAAAGCATGGCAACCCAAAAAGCAACATTAAGAACGTGTGGAAATATGCCAGCTTGCTTATAACTCTTGATCGTGACAGCTCAAGTCAAACTTGCAGCCTGAACTTGGAGCAGATATTGTTTTCATGTATGGCTATTTGCAAAGTGCTTCTGAAGGGTTCCTGCACTGAAATGTGGCTCTGGGAACGATCTGGTTCAAGTGCCCTAATCCTGTCTGAACTTCCCAGAAGTGCTGTGCTCCAGCGTTATGGCTTTTTCTTTTCCCATTTACCATGTAACATTTCCCAGTAGCCGTCCTAAATTTTCTCTGGTAAAAAAAAAATAAATTAGCTGTCTTCCTTTAGTTGTCAATCCTACTCATAGCTTTTAATGTAGACAACTTTGTCAGTGTCTCCCTCCAGCCTGCTCTTTCTTCGCCTAAGCAAGCGCTGCTCTTCCAGAGCAACCCAGGAGAGGTGGGATCTCTGGCCCTGTTGCTCTTGGCTCAGCAGCTCGCACTGTGTGGTACTCCAGGGGGCTGCAGCTCCTTTTGAGACCTCTCAGTGAGTCAGGGAGGGTCTCTAGTATTTTTCATGTAGCCTACTGCTACTAACATATCCTAAAATCAGTTTTGCTTCCTGGATGATATAAAGGAGTGAACCATACTCTACCCTGGTTTCTACAATTTTGCTGTCTTTCTGCTTCTTGATTGCTTCTTTTAGGTGTTTTCCTTTGCACACGGTGTTACTGCCTGTTTAAAATGTCCGCTTAATAGGATTGCTCAACACTCATTGCATTAAGCGCTCCTTCTTGCACGCTCTGGTCAGAAAAGGAGAGGGAGAGCAAATGCTTAGAGCCCAGAAATCCAGAGTCCCATCTCTGGTTCCGCTGTGTCCCTGCTGATGGGCTTCAGCACTTCACTTCTGGCGTGTGTCAGCACCTGTTGAGACTAAATGTGTATGTGTGGGCACTGCCAACCTCAGCATCAACCAGGCTTGTGATCTCCAGCTGTAGAGTGTGATTCAGTGTGAACATTTCCATTCTCCTGGTTTTGCTTTTTTTTTTTTTTTTTTTTTTTTTTTTTTTGGAGAGAGATGCTTTTCATTTTTCAAGTGAAATTCTGGGTGGAAGTGTTCAGTAATGCAGAGCTAATGTCACTGGGGAGCTTGAATCGGAATATGAGAAGGCTTCACCATGTTTAGCTACAGGAATGGACGTGCATGTGAAGGAGAGTTAAATGCTGTAGTATGGTCTCCCCATCTCCAAAAAAAGATCCTAATGGTGAATGGAGGACGCATGCTGTTTGCATTAAGGTGAAAGGAATACCCATCTCTGATAAACAGACTGCGAGGGAAATGCTTGAAAACTTATTAGCCCCGGGGATGAATAGCTGTGTTATTTTAAGCTAGCTCGTTCTCTCAGCCTTCTGTGTATTTTAAAGTAGGAATACTTGTAATGGAAACCTGTTACTTAAAACTAGGGAGTTTATGCAAGGAAGTAATCTAGAGTAGTATCTTGCTCCAGTTTCTTTATACCGCTTTTTTGGGCAGTGTACTTCCCTCCTCCTTGGGAAGGTTACCTGTGAAGCACCCTGGTGAAATCAAGGAAAGGCCTTGTGTAGGAGTGAGGAGCACGAAAGTGTCTCCAGCAAAGAAGTCCAACTGGAACTGTGCTGGGTGTTAGAGCCAGTTGGGTAAACACACTCCTGTGTAAGGAATAAGTGAGCTGGCAGGAGATCCTGAGGGTGTCATGGCAGAGCTGAGAGTGGGGTTTGGGGAAAACTGCAGTAGTTTACCAGCTGGGAATTATTTTTTGGTAGGTGAGTGAAACATGTTGTTGTTCTTGGTCTTACGGATATTTTCATTCCTAATCCATAGCGTTGGGATGACCATCCCTGCTACAGAGGGGATGATAGAAAATATTTTTCCTAATTATTCTAACAGAAATGCCAAATGTGATTCTTTAGGCTTGTATATGAACACAAATGTGGGATAAACAGCGTAGCTAGTGGGTAAGGCATCTCATGTTGTGTTTGGCTTTCATGGTATAATTGCTTGCCTAATTAGATTTAGATTGCTGCGTGTAACTTCAGATTACTTCTGTTGCTCGCTTACTGATAGGCTTTAGGAAACCTAGGTTCCTAGAGTAAAGCGAAACACTTTTCAGATTGAGTACATGAATATCTGAAAATGCTAGAATTAGGGCTATTTGACTTCCTTCCCCTGTAGTACATGTAATTGCACAAAAGGATTCTACCTTAAATCTGCTATTTTTTTGACTCCTGATTATTTAACCTTAATCTACTATTTTTTTCCAAATCTGTGCAACTTCCTAGATTCCTGGAGTTGAAGTCTAGAGCAGTACACTGTCACCCACTGGGTGAGTCATTAGCAGAACTGAAATCCTGATCCACAATATAAGCTTCTCCAGCTAACACTGGAAAAGAGCTATATGCAAAATTTCCTACTGAGCTTTTAATTTACTCCCCTGCCCTCAGCAACAGATGGTGACACTTAAAATCCTGGAGTTTGGTTGTAGGTTTTGAAAGAAACCTCTTGTGTAGCAGTTCTTAAAACTGGTGATGAGATGTCCAGAAGCTGAGCCTCAGGGAAAATGGTGCCTGTCCCTTTGTTTCTTGTACTTCTTTTTCCATTTTTATGTCACCCTCCCTGCTTCTTTCTTTCCCAAGAGTTCTCTGTGTTTCTCTCATGACTCAGTTGCTTGTCCCAAAGAGGGTGGGAGACAACTGTGTGGCTCAGTCTGAGGCATGGTCTGTGTATGTGCAGTACTTAGTGTCTAGTTGACTGTACAGGATTTGGGTTGGTTGCTTGTTTGTTTTTTTTTCTATCTCCTTTGTATTTTCTCCTCTTAAGTAATTGTGAGCTACGATGTCCTAGGAGGGTGTATTACATCAGTCATGCCAGTACCCGAGGGACAGCTGCACTTCCACTTCTTGAGGAGCTCCATACTTAGTGTACAAGGAAGAGCAGGGGTGAGGAACTCAGCTCTAGGGATGTTAATCACAAATGTTTTCCAGAGGATTTTCATGCGTATTAGAACACGACCGCTGAAGCAGAAAGGGAGAAAAGCTGTAATGAGAGACAGGGAATGGGAGCTGTGGGATAAGCTCAATGGGGCAAAGGTTTTTGTTACTGAGGAGAAGAAATTGTGCAGAGATTAGAGTCTGGTCTCCTTGCAAAGTCTCTAGTCCCTACTTCTAGCTGCAGAGGTTTGCGGAGCTGTGCAAGGGTGTGTGTAGGTATGGAAAGCAGAAGACAGAGAACTGTCTACACTGTGGCTGCTGCTACCCGACCAACACTTGCTTATGCTTGCACGCTGCTCTCCTCCATACTCAGCTTCACTACCGGATCCTTGTTCCAACAAGTCCCAGTTTCACATTCCTTGTCTGTGTCCAGCCAGTCTGTTCCTCCAAAACCTTTCCCTTGTATCTCTTCTGAAGCTTCTGGTTCACCTGCTTCCCATGGGCTTTGGCAGAAAGGGATGCGTGCTCTAGTCAACTTACAGTTGTGCTTAAAGGCAAGTTACCTGTCCTAATACAAACTCTTTACCTCAGTCTCTTTGTTCTGGTAGTCCCAATTTTGTCTTCAGATCTATGTCAAAAATGCTGGTGCTCCACAGCTTTGTATTGGTTGCTAGATTCTGATCCAAGATCCTCCATTTGCTGGACTGTTCTTCACTTCTGGTATTTTTTGCCAATTATAGTCACGGCCTGGGTTTTCGCTCCAGCCTCCAGGGCCTTGTTCATGTTCCTTTGCACTGGAATCAGTTTACTGCCTCTAACGTGGTGTCAGTTCATAAATGAGGTATCATCGGTCACAAGACTGGGTGGTTTTACATCATGGCTTTCTGATCTAATTGTTTGGTGTGGGGAGAGAAGGTAGATGGAGAGCTCTTCTCCTGCTTTTTTCCTCCTTGTGCTGGCACTGGTGTTTGTCTTGTTCTGCAGTGATCTGATTAAGGAGTCTGCCCTGCAGAAAATTAGTCACTTTTGGCTATTTGTGCTCCCTTTGTGCTTTGCTGTGGGTCAGTTGAGTTCCAGTGCCGGTGCAACAGAAGGGAAACTTGGCAGTATCATGAAACTGTATTTTGAGGATACAGTTAAGCCCAGTGGTCAGCTTGAGTTGTTCCCAAGACCAGGCTGCTGCCAAAATAATTGCTTCTGCTCTAGTCACTGGCTGTGAGCTCTCACTGCTTCCCTTATGTCACCTAGTCGATGCATGGCGGTGGTGCGAGCGAGGTCTGCTGGCTAGCATGGCTGACAGCTAACTGCAGGGAAGACCAGCTGTGGGGCTAGCTGGATTGATTTGCCTGAAAAGCAATTAGGGAAGAGACGCTGGGGAAGCAGGTAGGAATGGATGGTGGCATGACATCCTGCAGCTGCGCTGGGGTGAGCTGAGCCTAAAACTGCAGGAGGAGCCTGTTGTCACTTCTGTTGCTTAGCCCCATCTTGAGGGGCTATTCCAAAGCCTTGTTTTGCTCGGTTCTGTGTAGGTCAAGGTGGGTGGCATGTACGCAGTCCTCTTGTGGGTATGTTGAGAGGCTTGTTTGAATTGCACAGTACAGTTTTGGATATCCTTGCTAACAAGTTCTAACAAGCTCCTTTCCTTTTCAAAGACTAGGATGATGGTCTTGTGTTGATTTGCTAGTTATGGAATTAATTTTAAGAAAACTTTAAGCCACTCCTTACACAGTAGTTTTAGTACTTAGTTCTTTCTGTGGGGACTTATCCTTAGGGAGAGACCAGTTGTATTGGGCTATATTTAAAACTCTAATTCTGGGAACTGAAATCTTGATGTTTTGCAGTGTTTGAAAATGCGAGGGGGGTGGGAAATCTGTTCATCCAGAAGTCATTTTTGACTAAACTTTTTTGGCTTACAAAGAAAGAGGTGGATTTTCAAGCTGCCAGCTATGCAGAATTGTGGTAGGATCTCATCCCAGCTGGATTCCTCACTTCTATGCTGTCGCTGGTTGTAGTTAAAATCAAAATGTAGAAGTTCTGATATGAAACACTGTCTTGCCAACATATGAAAAGAATGCATTTATTCAGAGAAATGTTAGTGTGACATACCAGTATAGACTAGCTTGTTTCAGTCACTGTTAGTAAGCTTTGGATTGAAACCATGTCTCTTATAAACTAACCTAGAATTTGTCTCCTTGCAGCTTTGCTTCCCCCTCCCCCCCCCCCCAAACTTACTTTCAGCACAAATTCTGTACAAACAGAGGAAGTAGATCTGAGTAAGAATATACTTTGTAAGTGCATATTGTTTTAAAATAGTCTTTTCTGTAGAAGTTGATTTATATTTTGATTTTTAAAGCCTTACTTTGGGGAGAATTAGTAGTATGGCATGCATCTAAGCAAGGGATGCTGATCATAACTTTTAATGCTCAGTCCTGTCCTGCACACATTCTTACTAGTGGTGGATTTTCTGCAGTCTGAAGTTTTGCCTTTACTTCTAGATCTTGGAGCGTTAATGTGGGTTGGGTTTTTTCTGTTCCTTAAGGTGTCTTGGTAACTTTGATGCAAGCTACTTCCACAATGGCCATTTTTAGTGTGAATGGTGTTCCTAAATGCAGTAGTGCATTAGTTTGCAGGTGGGGTGGGCTGCTCTGCCTCTAACAGTGACCTGACCAGACTGTGCTGTGCCCCACTCGGCCCGTATTCAGACTGTTGATGTCTGTGTACGTGTCCTGTTGCTTTTGGGACAGCAGTATTTTGGTGAGGTGGCAGTGGCTGGCTGACCATGCTGTAGGAAAGGTTTGTGGGACCCAAAGGCGGGCAGCAGAAAGCAGAATTGCTGGAACAGTTCCCACTGGCAGTGGGGGACCTTTGTGCTGTTTTGAGGGGGGTCTCTTGAGAAAGATCATAAAGCTGTTTTGGCAGGCTGGTTCTGGCCAGTGGACTAAAAGTACCAAGATCAGTCTATGGTGAGGTGGTAAGAATAACCTCCTTTGCTCTTCCTACTGTCTGATTTCTAAAGGAGGGTTTTCTCTTGGACCGGAAAGAGAAGTCCAATAGCAGGCCCCCAGTCCCACTCAGAAAGGAGTCGGGGGAGCACTACTGGAAACCTTTTCTATTTGTTCCTCTAGTGGAAGCTGTAAACCTTTCTAAATCAAAAAGTCCTCGAAGTTGGGATAGGAGAGCTGCAAGGATGGGATGTCAAAAAGGGGGGAGAGCAGCAAATAGGAAAAGAGGGATGGGGCAGGAGGTTGATAAAGTCAAGCAGGGAGCCAGAGGGGTGCAGCCTATTGTGGGTGCTGCTTTCCAGAGCATCCAGGCAGTTGGTGGATGCTGTTCTCCCTTTATAGCATTACATCCCTGGACCAAGGGTGGTGCTCGAAATTCCTCTGAGCTTCCTTTTTACTGAGCCATGGCTGGTCAGCTTGGCTGGGACAAGCTGAAGAGTCCTGTCATCACTTACCTGAGTGGAAGACTAAATGAAAAGTGCGTTGGGGAGATTGCACTGAAGACCTTGGAAGGAGGTTGTGGTGGAGCTTGGTGGGGGGTGCTGCATTCTCAGTGTAAGTATCCATAGAAGTCTCCACCTTGCCAGGAACAGGGTATGTGTTGAGGACATGGTGAATAGTGCTGTGTCTGTGCCTGTGCTCCCTGAGGGAGCCAGGGCTCAGTGGGACCTGGAATTCATGTGGAGCGAGGGCTGGTCCAGGGGTCCTCACTTCTGCTGGGGGTGCGTGCTCTGCTGTCTTGGGTATGGGACAGGCAGCACCTAGGACTGTCATCAAGTCAAGGGTGAAAGGTCTGCTGGATCCTCTTTGAAAGGCAACTGGGGAGACTCATGGGGCAGGGCAGTGAGGTGCGGGAAACGCTCTTAGTTGTGTCACTGCTGCTGTAGCCGAGCATGGTGTGGGCTGGGCTGTGAAGAAAGCTGTGGTAGCCCCAAGCTGCCCCTGCTGGAAGCCAGGCTCTCTGGAAGTGCCAGCTGCTGGCCTGCAGCGGGGCTCCAGCTCCTCGATAATGCGCTTTTTTAGTGCCAGAGTATTGATCACGTTGTCTGCCGTGACACGGACGTACTGGCATGAGCACGTAAGGATAAAAGGTGCTCCTCGCACCTCTTGGTTGAACCCTGGGTCTCGTGTGAGACTTGCGTGCTGCACTGCCGCTGCCCCTGCGCCTTTCCTGGCGGAGCGCCACCGCCGGGCACGCCCGCTTCCCAGCCGCCGCCGCGGGGCAGCGCAGTGCCCCCCGGGCTGGGGCAGAGCCATCGCGCCTGGGCGCGGGGAAACGGCCGCACGGCGCGGCCGCGGGCTGCCGGGCTCGCTCGCTCCGTCCGTCCGTCTGTCTGTGCCCCCCTTCCCGCCCCGCCGCGGCGCCGCAGCGCCCCCTGCCGGCCCCGCCCGGCGGCCGCGGCGGGCAGGGAAGAGCGCGGGTGTTCGGCGCCGTCGGTCAGAGCCGGTGCCGCCGCCCCGCCGCGCTTCCCGGCGGGAGCCGGCCTCGCTGCCCGCTGGCTCCGGTGGGCGGCGGGGGAAGCCCGCCCCGCTCCCGGGGGATCCGCTCCCCGCGGGCGCAGGCCGCTCCCGCCCCCGCGAAGGGTTAACGCCGCCTCACCTCAGCCGCCCCGGCCGCGCCGGGAGAGGCGGGAGGGTGGGGGGGGAGGAGGAGGAGGAGTGCCGTCACTGCGGCGGCTCCCGCGCCCGTTACCTAACCGGTGACATAACGCGCTCCCTCCGCTCCGCTTACGAAACGCCCGGGGCCGGCGCTGGGGCAGGGTCCCAGGCCCTGCGGGGAGGCGGCGGGGCCCTTTTGAGCCCGGCCAGGGCGCGGGCGCCTTCCCCCTGCCCGAGTCCCGTTACTGCCGGGGTGCGGGATGCCCTCGCTCCCGGGGCTGCGGGCTGCCCCGTCCGTAAGCCGGGCGGCGGCCGCGTTCTCCTCCCGAAGTTTCATTAACGGTTTGCGGGGAGCCGTGTGGGTTGTGAATGGAGGGCGCCCGCCGCGATGAATGGGAAGGGGCGCCATTCATCCGCGGGTCTCCGCAGCCGTGGGACTCGTCAGCCCCGGGCCGTGCCTGGATGGGAGCGGGCCGGGAGGGGGGGGAGGGGTCCGCAGCCGCCTCGCGTGACGGAGACACTGGCTGGTCCACGTGCGGCGGCGGGGTGTGTGGGGGTGTCGGGGGTGGCCGAACGCAGCCAGCGCCAGCCCATGCAGCGCCCACGGGCGCCTTCTCTGCCCCCCTGCTCTGCCGGGGAGAAGAAGGTGCATCGAATCAATTGCGGCTGAAACATTTAAGGAGGCTTGATGTGAGCCTCCTTTCCATAGGAGAATCTGGGGAGTTTTCCACCGGGGAAAATACTGCAAGTTTTCACGGGCTCGTGGTGAAATACAGAAGGCATCAGCGGCCGTTTCTTTATTTAGAAATGGGAAGGGAAAAGCAGTGTTGCCTGAGCTTTTCCTTCAATCTTTAGCATGAACACCTATTGCAAAACAGCGCCGATACAAATAAAACAGTCAAGGATTTCTAAATAGCTTTAACATAAGAGTCTCCCTAATGCTTGATGGTAATTTATTGAGGGCATTTCTCATGAGATAACTGTAACCTTCCAAATTGATTAACTTGGGTGTGTTAACATCATTCATCTCCTCCCCCCCCCCCCCCCCCCCGATGGATGGAAATACTCAATTAAAGCAAATGTAATTAAGAGCGTGGGATGGAAGGGACCTCTGTGGAACAATAACTACCAAATATTCTCATTTTAGCTAAAACAATGTATGTATATTTTAGGGACAAAAAAATACAGAATACTCTTCAGATCTGATCGGTTTCTAGCACGGCGTCGTTGTCTTTCAGCCCTGAGCGACCCCCTTTTTATGAATGGTAGGTTTTGCTCAATTGAGGAGCCTGGTCTCTTCTCTGTTCCTTCCTGAAGTCTGTGGGCTAGAGGGTGCTGCTGAGCACTTGAGTAATCTTCCTGACAATGCGGAGAAGAAAGACTTTTTTCAAAAGGTGTGGTTTGAGCTTGTTTAAAGCTTCTGTTCGAGAACTGCAGTGCACAAAAGCAAGATAATCAGATGACTTCTAATTTAAACAAAATTGCGCTTGTGTATCGGTTTCTAGCGCATAGGCTAGAATGTAAAATGCAGATTTTAAGCAAAATATTGCAGAGTACCTCCCGCTTGTTGTAGGCAGGGTATCTTTTTGAAGATAAGTTTGATGGCTTTTCAGCAACTTTAGACTTTGTCTTTTTTTTTGTATGAACCATCTATTTGAATAGATTGGTCCTCATCATAATTAGGTAACTTCCAAAGACTCTAGAAATCTAAATTCTTCTCGTGCTACTTCTCTACTTTAAGAGTTGCCTTTATAACATCTCAGCAGCTGAATAAAGACTTGGCAGCTACATCAGCTTTTATCTGTGCTTGTCTTTGCATCTTTTTAACAGCACATTATCTACTAAATATACTCCTAAAGCCATCTCTGTCTCTGACACCACACGAGAAGCTATTTCCACTATGACTGAGAGGGCTCAGCTTTTAACAGAAATAACGGTCTTATTTAGAGTGAGAGGTTATAAAAGGTTTAGAGCCATTCCTAGCATAGCATAAACATGCTCACCAGCTTCTGGTGGATCTTGGAGTGCACGCAATCATGCTTGAACCTGCGAGAGGGGACACCCTGAGGGGTGTTTTCCTCTCTCCCCAGAAGTGCTACTTTAGCAGTTGGTTTGAGCAAGATTGCACAGATCCTTCATTTCAAACTAGCGAGGGGGAAGGGAGGAAGAGCCATATTTGATGTTGTTTTGTGTCTTGGGTAGCAACAGGCAGTCTGAGCGGTCTAGTCCACCTTTTTTAGTACTTGGGAACTGAAGACTTGGGTGACCTGGAATTTTTGATCTTTCTATTCGGTGCGAATAGAAGCATAACCTTTTACTAGAAGATAAAATAGTATCTCTAAACAAGATGATCTCACTTCTCACTTAATGTATAATACTTTAAGAAGCGATCTGGGCTAATTAATGTTCTAAACTCTTCAATTTTATTACCTAATTTAAGTGCTGGAGACTTTCACCTGTAGTGGTCACATTAGTTTCAGGCCACATTTATCCTAGACAAGCTGCTGCACACAGATGTAATAAGGATATGATAGCCTGACTTGCTCACTTAAAATTGTGAATGTCCTGCAGTCCCACAGTTCTGCAGCCTCGTGTGAGGAGCAGTGGGCTTGGTGAATGGGAGCCACTCTTTCAGGCTCTCGTGACACAGGTTCACGGGTGAATGTTTCTCACCTCTGTCTAGCATGACACATTGCATGTTGCTGCTGTGTTCTTCCTTCGTTGCAGTAAACCCACCAGGAACTGGCTATGGGAACTGGCCCCATCTCCTGGCTTGCCATCCTGCACCACAGGAGCAAAGCAGACATACTGTCGTACTCTTGCTTCGTGCTGTATATATGTTAAAGGGCCTGAGCTTGCTTTCCGCAGCTGTCATCCTCCTGCCACCTTCATGAGGCCTTGTAAAAGTCCCGGTGTGACGCTCCCCATACTATTGTTTTGGGGCTTCGCACGTGTCTCTGTGCTTCAACTTCCCTACTTCTGAGCAGGTTACACGGTTTGGGCATGAGTCCTGTTGCCACTTCAGCTGTTCTGCAGAATCCTTATTTTCATACCTCTGCATCCCTAGAGCAAATGCTAACTTCTCAGTGTACAGCTTGTTTTAATGTTGCTTCTAGCCAAAATGAATAAAATATCACTGGGTGTCTTCCTGCCTCAATTTCTGTTCTACTTCTGAGCAGTCGGGATCTCTAAGCGAGTTTAATTCCTTGTTCTGTATACAGCTTCTGAATGAAACTTCTCCAACTTCCTAGCTGCAAAGCAGTGATTCCTTTTTCCCCAGATAGGCTGCGGATGTTACAAATTCTACCTACATTGGCTTCCCTGTGCTTTTGTTGGAGGGGGAGGAAGTAAATATATTGTGTGGGTGGTGGGGAGGCAGAACTTGACTGCTCCAAACAAGTACTGAAGAGTTGTCAGGCTTTTGTACTTCTTTTTCTTGTGTGGTATGTGATGTGGTGAGAAGTCATGAAGAGGGGAAGATCTTGGAAATGTCCTAAAACAAAGTAAATGCTTTTGCTGTGCTCAGATCCATCTTTACACCTGCTCTCTCCTGATCTGTTGTGCATTGCAGGAGCAGAGGTGTAAAACTTGAAACAAATGCTACTGCTGCAGATGCTAACTGCGGGCTGTACAAACTGGCCTGCGAAGATACCAATAGACTCATACTCAAGTTGGTTTTTGTTTTATGGCTGCTTCAAAAATATAAGTTTAAGCCTGGAACATAATCAGGATGTTAATGTAAGTAGATCATGAGAGCAAAGGTTTGGAAATACAAAAACAACAAAACCCAAGCTGAATGTGAGTTGTTATACATACATCATACAAACAGGGGAATTCCTCCTGAGCCCTAAATGCTGGCTGTGACTGATAAATGGATGGTCTGAAACAGTACATAAGAGCTGCTATATATACCCTGCATGTGTTAAGCAAAGGAATCGAACTCTGCATGGCAGCAGATTGGGCTCATGGATTTATTAATATATTGTGTCCATGACCACACATTCAAAACAGTAAGTGTGGGTTTTTTTTTTTTATGGCCTTTGCATGTCTTCCTCCCCCATAGGCCTCTGGAGATCAGAAGTCAAACAAAAGTAGTTTCTTTGCTAGTTCTGACTTCAGGAATACCTCTGTTATTTTGGGGGAGGGGGTAGGTGGAATTTGAATTTATAAAGGTTCAGTGGAAAACTTAACAGTAAGCTTGAATCTGTTACGTGGAGGTCCACGTGGCTATTGCAAAACCTAAAGGGTCCAGAGATCCAAAGGGCTGAAAAATCCCTATTCTGTTTTTAAAAGAATTTTAAAATACCCTAGTATCTCTAGAACTCTTCTCATTTTTAGAAATTTTAGCTGTTGAAACAGTCACATAGCAGTAATGTGTCTTAACGGTTGTCAGTTATACACAAGAACTTTTTAAAAGATCTCCAAGAATGGAAATAGCATTGGGAAGGATTAGATGTTGTATTAACTTTGTGGGTTTTTCAAAGTCTTTGCAGAAATTCAGCAAGGAAACAAAGCTACTTCATATTTCAATAGAAAATCAAGAGGTCAGAAAATCCCTATACAGTGTTGTGTAACTTTCTTGTCATATACAGTGCAGGGAAAGTGTATTTGCTGATGGGTGTATACATGCATTTTTTCTCTTCATGTGTAAAATCTTACTCTTTCTTGGAAGGTATAGCTTTAAAAAGGGTGACATCTGCGGGTAATGTGCTGGTGCAGAGAATGGGAAGGTGACAATGGAGGGTTATTAGGTATCCTGTAACATGTTTTAATATGGCTTGGGCTCTTAAATGAAACGTTCTGGGAGAGCCCTTGCAGCTATTGCATCACTTGCCAAAAATAGCATCTTTACTGCATAAGGCAGCCTGTCTGCAGTGTGGATAGGCTTGAGAAATTAGTGCTTCTTGTGAATGATGTTCAGTCATTTTTGCTTCTCAGTTAAGCAGGTTTTTAGTCTAAATTTTGAGGCAGATTGAAGTAAAAGGTTTTATTTTCTGTCTCCTGGGGGTGAGGTGAGTTTGAAAATAGCAGTGTCCAGTTCTGTCTGCAGCATGTTTCTAAAAATAATTTTTTAAGCTTACTGAAATTACAATTTAAAGACACTGATAAATATGTTCTTATATTGTATTGTCTGGGGAAGGGAAGAAAAAAATTTGCTTTGTGCAGCAGGGGATAGTCTGCTGTTCTCATCAATCATTTAAAATTTAGGAGTGTTTTTTTTTAAATTGCAATTATACAATGCAAGAAAAGTATAATGCTAATCTAAATTCTTATTTAAAAAAAAAAAAACCCACACCACAAAATCCAAATCCCTTCCTTTGAAAACAGAAGATATGTTCAACAGTGGTTTTGTTTTTCTTCCCCTTCTCTTGTTCTGAAATCTTAGCCAAGATGTACCAGCAAGGGAGTGTGTTTGTATTCCAGTGGTGTTGCTGAACCAGACAGGTCTGCAGCACAGCATTTTATTTTTAGACTCTAGGTTGCCATTTTTATCCTGTAAAAAATATTCATCAGCGTCTGGGTGACAGGCCATCAGTTTTTATAAATGTGTCAGACCACGTTTTTTCCACCTCTCTCTCTCCCCTTCTCTTTTTATATCCTGCTGTATACATTTCTTTTTGGGGGGGAAAGGGAGAGGGGGAACGAGGGTGCAGATTTTAATTCATGCATTAGATTTTTTTCAATTCACAGATCTTTAGCGTCACACGGTTCATTCATCTTCTGCACTCGGCTGCTTACGCAGCTTTGCTTATTGTCTGCAGTGGGTGAACTGCCCTGGTGCACAGAGCTGGAGGCACGGGAAGGGGCCACGCGGGTTTGCTGCTGGACTGATTGCCTCAGCTGCCCTCTCCGCTCGCCCCCAAAGTACCCTGATGTGGCAGTGCTATTGAGAAATAGTTTCATGTATGGTTTCAGGGTACTTGTCAGGTATAAAATTAGTTCCCGGAGAAGCTATTGAAGATCTCTTTGCAATAAAATTATGTAGGTCAGCTGACTTCTAAAAATAGAAGTGGGGAGATCTCTTCTGGCCTGGGATACTGAGAAGTGGCTAGTGCTTGGCAGCCGGGGCTCCAAGCAAAGCTGTTTTAGGATGGTAAGGCAATAACTCTCACTAAGCGTGAATCTATAGCACAAATTTCTCTTTGTGCCAGGAGTGCCGCATGTTACAGTTGCTTTCGAGGGTGCTGGACTCTGCCTGTACCTCCATAGTGCAGCTGCCCTGTTATGTGTGCGGAAAGCCCGAGGCTTTCGTAAAGAGTTGCTCCTTGAGTCTTTGGAGAGGCACCTAGGTTGGCATGGAACTCGGCGTGGACTGCTGTCACCAGAGCAATTGGTACTGCTGCTGGCCCCTTCCTCTTTCCCCTGAACCCAAACATGGGGATTGTGCTGTAGCAGTGATAGGAGCTTGCTTTTGAGTGACTCTTAGCTGCTTTTGCTGGTGTTGGGGAAGAGTTACTGCTTGTGAGAGGTGGCAACCAGGAGCAGCTTGCTGCTGGATCCGAGGGGGACCTGCCGAGGAGGGCAGTGGGTCGCATAACAGTCTAGTTGTGGTCTAGCCGTGTACTTAGGTTTTACCCGAATGATGGGAGATGTAGCATCTCAAATGCTAGAAGAGGACTGAGAGAAACAAGTGAAAATGGTGCAACTACTCTATGAGTAGTTGAAGGTCTGAGTCAGCTCTGTCCTGATTAGCTTTGATTTATTTATAATTTTAAAAACTTTTGAAGCCTTAGGAGTGCTAGTACCCAAGATGGCTTGTTGGGGCTGGGCCAAACTTAAGTGTTATAGTAAATAATGGTAGGTATTCACAAATGTAAGAGCAATAAAATTATTTGGGTGGCTGGTTACTGATACTTTTCAGATTAGAAGTGGAGATTCAGTATGCTTAGACTGTATATACACACGTGTTAAGTCTTTGAGGGGGAAAAATAGACTGGATTTTGATCTTATTTGGAGAGGCACTGCAGACTGAGACTGTCCTAAGGAGGGTTCTCGGGTACAATTGTGCACCTTTTGTGCATCGGAATATAATATAATGAGGATGTGGTGTGAATTAACCAGTAACCTTCCTAAGTGTGTATAATTAAAAAGTAGCTTGTTAAAGATACACTTTATCAGTCATGTTTTTGCTGCACGAGATGATGTAACGCTATGCTCTTCTGAAGGCTAAAACTTGTTTTTTCCTTCTACACAGATAGGTAGCTGTCCTGATTTACAACATTCCTTCCTAAAAATGGAACACTTTTTTTTTTGCACATTAGGGTTTGTAAACCGTATGAAAGTGGCCTTGTGGAAAAAAGTACAGTGGGAGGTGATATTCCAGAAGAAATTAACCCATGTATTTCAGTGTTTTGATCTGTTTTGGCTATGATGAGTTTGAAAGCATGTTGTAAATAAGAGGTTAAGGATTGGAGGCTGGATCTAAAATGGTTTACTGTCATGAAGGGTAATGATGTCCAGGTTGGATAAATGTTTCAGGAGAAAGGAGGTAAGGCAGATATGTGCTGGTGACAGCATGAAGTGAGCCCAGGCCTGGTGTGGCTGGTCTGAGCCAGAGCGAAAAGGCTGGTCCACATGTGAGGCTGCTCCTGTGAGCCTCATGTGTGCTTTCAGCAGGAAGGTGCAACGCTGGCCGAGTTCATCTGTGCAGACCTAGGTTAGCTAGTAAGCCCTGTTCTGTCCAAAAAAAATGCCAAGGAGTGCAGTGCAGGTACGTGGTTCCAAAACAGCCAGCCTGCACCTACCTGGGGTATTGGTACCAAGTTGGCGGCAAGTGGGATGAACCCAGTCTGGCTTCCACCTGGGACTATGTTGGCTGTCTGCTTACATTCCCAGGGGCTGTGCTGCAAGGAGGCTTGTTGCTTGGGTTCAGTGCTGGGTGAATGCGTGAGTCCAAGGCGTTCCTCAGCAATCCGGGAGGCTGAAAGGCTCCCTATGGAGGCAGCCAGTGATTCTGTGGGAGATGACTTGGGTCTGGATGGGGTCATGAGCTGAAAGCTGGCAGGCTGTGTTGTGTGAGAATGTACCCGTGAGAGTACCCGTAGCTCGCTCACTTCTCAGAGACCATCTACCCAGGCAATGTTTTATCTTGGGCCCAGTGATCCTTATTCCAGATTTAGATGCTGCAAATGTTTATTATCTTTGGCACAAGACAGGGTGCTGATGAGGGTGGTGAGGAAATGTCCGAGCAGTTCTGCAGCTTGGGGTTCATTGGAGCTGGAAGTTAAGGAGAAAAATCAGTTTCTACAGTGTCAGTTTTGTTAGTCTTTCTGTGCTTCTCAGTTTGCCTATTTTTGGTGTATTGTTGATACACTGAAATTCTACTCTGTAACTTGCATTCAAAATGAAGATTTTAATTCTGGAGGTAGGGAAGGAGCATGATTTTTTTGAATAGATGGAATATATTTAGATCATTTTGGTATTTTAATTGTACTTAATTTTTTTTTCATTTACTGTCTGCAAACCTGTAGCCCAAAGAGATTCTGATAGATGCTGCCATCAAAGGGTTGCCTGAGTGTCTAATCTTAGAAATTTTGTTATACGCGTTAGACTTACCTGTTTAATAAGTATATAAAATAACTTGAAAATCCACAACTTCAATTTAAAGGACAGAAAGTTAAGCAAAGTGATCAGCGTCATTGCTTACCATGATCAGGAGATGGTGGAGGAAGCACCAAATCCCAAACTAGCAGTTTCAAATAGAACAGAAAGAGGTGATACTGTCCCATGCAGGATACAGTTCAGCTGTGTAGCTTCCTATTGCAGTCTGTATTAGATGCTACAGGTTTACATGGATTAAAAAAAATTACTGTAAAAGATCTTGATAGCTTTTTCTCCTGTGAATTTGTCTAAAATCACCAGCTGTAGTCCACCAAATTGCAGAGCTGCAAGCTGGAGACAGGAAGAGTATCCTGGAGAGGTATCACAATGTGCTTGGCTTCTTCTTAAATTCTCCGCTCAGTATCTATTACTGACCACTGCCAGAGACCAAGTCTTGGGTTAGCTGGATCTCTGTTCTGAGCTGGAATGTCTGTTCTTGTGAGAAAACTGTTACACCATGAGAGAGCTTGTCTACACTATGGTTTTTTCCCTTGGTTCCAATACAGATGATTGGATGTGTGCAAATGGAGGGATCAGGTGAATGATGAGAGGATGTTTTTATTGAGTTACGTGGGTTGATTTTTTTTTCTAATGATCTGATGCATCGCGATGTGCCATGCCCATACTGAATGATGCATTATGCTTGAAATGTACCCAAACCTTAATTTAAAGATTTCTTCAAGACTTTGTGTTTTGTAGAATTTTGAATAGTTCAGGTCCTAATCCTGAAGCTGTGAAAGGTCAACCAATATTTCAAAGGTGTAGAGAAAAGGTTGTATTTAGCACTGCATTCTGGGGTCTCTTGGCATGTTCAGCAAAAAATTATGGAATTTCATGTCCCTAGTCTGATCTTAAAAAGCTGTTACAAGCTGCTGTTGCTTCTATTCATCCCAAACTTTTTTGAAGACTGATATCCTCATTTTGGATATGGAGATGCTTGAGTAAGATAACTTGAGTTATTACTGGCACAACAGGAGGTTCCAGAAGGAATCCCTTCCCGGTTCAGATCCTCTTCATGAATCTAGAGTCTCTATTCTGTTAGGACCTCTATGTATCTGTCTCTGTATCTCTAGCAGCAGCTCTCTTTCATGAAGAGGTGAGCAGAGAGACTCTGGAAGTCAAATTGTGTGTTGAGATGGGGAGGTGGGGAAAAAGGAGAGTTTCTCTGATGCCCTCTGACAATCTGAGGAAGCCTAGAAACATATGATTAATAGAATGTATCAAAAACAATCAACAAATTAGGCTTATTTTGTTTCTCATTTTCCTTCTGATCCATTCAATGGATAGTAATGAACAGATTCTTTTTCCAAGTTTGTTTCCAGAGTTACATCTGTCTTGTCCCACACTACTGTCTTGCATCTCAGCTCCTCCAGCAGGTCAGATTCCTTACCCTTACTGTGCTCTTCAGAGACAGAAACAATTTTTTTTTCCTCCTTTGAGATACCCTAATTTCCAGTCTTAATTGTGACCAGCTTTATTTTCTTCCCAGTGTTAACCTGAGCTTTTCCTTTTCTGGTGGTTACACCACATAAGCTTATGAAGAGCAAACAAAACTTTTAAACTCATCTCCCAAAACAGGTAATTCTTAATCATCTTAGCAGCTCTTTTTTTGCAGCTGTTCCCATTTAAATTACTTAATGTATTATTGCTTTTTATTATTATGAGAAGCACCTCAGTGGATGCAATCAAGTTATATAAGTTGTCGTTATGGCTGCATCAGAATGGCAGTATAGTCCATTTTATATTCAGCCACTGCACCCCAGGTACCTTACTTCCATTGCTTACAATGGTCACCTCAACTCTAAGCAAAGTTAGTGTCAAGTGCACGTCTTGACATCTGGTACCGCCATGTCACCACGTAATATCTGGCAATGTTATGTTTTTATGACTCTGATCTATAAAACCATCTAATTCTTTGTGGTGTGATGCTGTGATCCTTTTCAGTAGGTAGGTTGTCTGTGAAGTTCATAAAGCATTCCATTCTTTGCATGGTGGTCACTAGTAACAGTGCTGAACAGGACTTGTGCTAAGATCAGTCCCTGATCAGTGTAACTAGTAATTTCTTCTTATCCTGATAAAGTTGCCTTTTTTTTTTTTTGTCTGAACTGTTGTAGATGCCTTCCCTGGTAGCTCCTGACGATATGGTTATCTCAACTTAAACAGAGTTGAGCAGGTGATCTGAACAGCTTCCTTGCTGTCACCCAAGTCAAGTTCAGGGCACTCTTGGGTTCATCTGAAATTTTCTGGATCAAAAGCCTTGAAAGCAGCAAAGTTCTTGAATTTGTATCAGGATGGGGTTGGGGCTTCTGCACACAGGAGACAGGATGACAAAGTTCCCCCACTCCTCCCAGGCTCCCATATCCATAACGCAGCAGCCCATGACTGACAGGAGAAGACCTTGTGGCAAAGATTTGAGTGTGAGTGGGTAAAGGCGGCCACCCTGGAACTGGGAGAGCTCACACAGAGGCAATTGGAATTGATATTGCATGAGCATTGCCTGCGACTTTCATGAACTCTTCTATATGATTTTCTTGTTGGGATTTCTAGATTGCTTCTAGCTGTCAAGTCTAAAGCAATCTTGAGAGTGCACTGCCCAAACCTCTTTCTTGCTGTAGTTCTGGATGAAATGGGAACTTGTCAGTGCTGTGATATTTATAGAATATTTTTCTACCCACAATCCTAGCTCCTAGACACAAGCTGTTATCAAGTAAGTGTTTGGTTCTGGGAATTGAACCTTTTTCTGTAGGCTGTCTTTTCAAAGCCTGACCATTAGGTGTTGGCTCCTTTGTGTGGAAAAAACCCTTTATATGAAGGAAACCAAAACACCAAACATGCAGAATTTCTAGGATTTCAGCTTGGGTACAGATCATCTTTCTGATGAGGCTTCCTATTTCAGCAAGTTAAATTGAGAGTAGAGAGAGTTTGTCTTATTTTTGCACCAAGTTTTCTGTTTTTATTTAATAAAAATGCAGGGAGTTACTGCTGTCTTATTAACTTGCAGCCGGCATGCTTATCTTCTTTGTTCTTTGTTAAATATGAGCTGGCATGTGTTAGACTGCGTTAGCGTTCACTCTTTGGGACTTCAGTGGTTTCTAAATTTGGCATTGCTAAGCCGGTGCCCTGTTTGCTTGAATCAATTGGGGCTGCTATTTTTAGCAACAAAAGGGAATTGAAATAGCAATTTTCTTTCCATGTAATAGAGCCCCAAGAGGAATACTGATGCAAGCTCTCTGTCATCCCATATTCTCCCCCTCCCCAAAAGCACTCAGACGAAAGGCAGCTGTCACGGTTTGCAGCTGTATTAATCTTTAATCAATCGAGTGTTTTCTGCATTCAGGTGTTCAGGGAAAAAAGGGTCACGACGAGGATCTGCCTAGAATAACTAAGCACTCGTGCATGGTCTGTGCAGTCAGAATTTGTGGGTAACGGCAGGGATAGACAGAGCAGCTAAAAATAGTATTTGCTTCCAGTGTTTCTCCAGTCTATTTTTGATGCTTGATTTTGATAAGGTTGATTGGGCTCTTACTAAAAATAGCTGTTCCTAGCAAGCTGAGGACAAAAAGTAGAATATTTTTAACCACCGCAGACTAAAGTACTTTTGTTGGCTGGAGATAATCTAGAAGCTTGGTATTGGTCAAATGCCAGTGATTTATATAAATCTGTAATAAATGAAGCACTGCTTGATGCCAAGCAGGGATAGTCTTTTCTCCCCTTGCCAGCTTTTGTTTTCCCCAGGAGCTGTCATATTCTTAATATAGCCTCCGTGTTTCGTAGCAGAAGAATCTCGAGTCTTCAGTTATTTATGTGCTGTACTCTAAACCTATGCTAAGGTTAGCTGTGCTGTGAAGTTTCTCTCAACTGTATTGCTTTAGCAAGACACGCTAGGTCCCTAGTTTATTCTTTATGTTAATGTCTGCTACAGCTGGGTGCCGTGCTGTGCTAGATCCTCACTTGTATCTGGATTCAGTCTTGCAGGATAGGGATGGCTCTTGTGTGCGAATGGAGGATGCAGCTGAGAGACTAGCTCTGCAGTGGCCATTTTGACAACAAATTTGAACACCTCTCAGGGGATCAGAAACGTAGCTGAGCTGCCCTCCTTGAGATCTGTTAGCTTGGTTTTTTGGGGGTTTTTTGGTTTGGGTTTTTTTTTTTTTTTGGCAGGAAGAGTATAGGTATTCCCAAATTGCTGGACCCACATCTTTCTAGGGGGAATAACATTGTTAGATGCTCGAGTTCTCCTTTCTAGGTAACGACGTGCGTGATTGCATCTGCAGTACTTTGAAAGATTGCCTAAAACCTCACGCTTTTATTAATGAAAATAGGAAAATGGCTGAACTGAAATGAATTCGTAGTTTGAAGAGGCTAGTAGAGAACATGCATAATAGTTGTTAGCTTCATTGTGCAGGTAGTCAAAGCAGTGCAAGGAGTATGCCTGGTGCTGTTTGCTAGCAGCAATGTGGATAAAAGTATTCCATGCTTTATCTCCATTAGGCATCTCAAAAGCTTATTTTGCTGTGGAAAACGTGTGTTTGTATCTGAAGGCAGGCTTGATCTCTTTAAGCTTTATCTTCACTATAGTCTAACCTTGAATTGAGGAGTCACGAATCTATAATCTTGTTTCAGCGTGATTGCTCTGCAGAACTGCAGTAGAATTTTCTATGCTTGCTCTTTCTCCCTCTCCCTGTGTCAGTGCTGGTCCTTGCTCCTGTCGTGAGACAAGATGATTTCTACATGCCTGCCTCATGCTTTACTGCACCATTCTTTGCTTTTGTTTTAAGATGTGTTGGCTGCATAAGAAGCAGATTAAAGTGTTCTTTCCGGGCCTTGAATATTCACTTCATTCACAAACCAGACTGCTGTGGTCTGCTGGGTGCTGCTTTTGCCTGGCTGTAGAATGATAGTCCCCTTTTTAACAGCAGATAATGTTTATACAATATACCTCTTAGGAGGTGGTAGATGGTTTCTGGGTGACCTCTTATTTGGGAAGGCAGTGGCTGTTACTTCTTACAAGCAGAAAGGACACGTGAGGTCCTCGCACTGTTGGTGGTACCTTATCCTGTGCGTGTTTAGCCACGGGCTGTGGGATTTCTGAAGGATGCAGGTGCTGTTGGAAGCATTTGCATATTCACCCTTCTATAAGCCTTCTGGAGAAAAGTCCACATTTTTAGCCCCTAAAGTCATGTACCACTGGGCATATTAATCTTCTGAAGTCACTGGCTGGTTACACAATGTGTTTCATAGGCGTGGTCTATGGCTTTTTTAATAACAGGAAAGCTGTTCCCTTTTAGTGCAAGACCATGTATCTCCCTGATGGCTGCGTTCATTTAACTTTGCCCTGTGTTTGTCAAGAGTTGCCTTAAGTTTGGTACTGGACAGGAGATGATGCCAGTGCTTATGAACTGCATCATATATGTTGTATATGTGAGAAAAGCTGTGAGAAACACCTTGTGAAACGTTGGGAGGCAAAGTGGCTAGGTGGTATTAAGGTTTAGAGAATTAGTGAGTTTCATCTATCAATAACTAGTCCAGTAGTAGAGGCCATGGTGGATTCCTGTGTAGCTGTGTCTTTAATTGAAGAGAGCATTGTAAGAGGTCAAAGATGTATAAGTAAACTCAAAGCAGGAGTTGAAAAGTGACTTGCTTATTTTTCTTGCCTCCCCACACCATATAGGAGGCAAAATTGTGGCACAGTCTTTAAGGCAAAGATGCTATGCTGTCCTAAGGTGGAGATTTTGGTGATGTACAGAAATAATTCCATGATGTGTTAAGGATAATACTGTAATTAAAAATGTAACTGCTGATCTGAGTTCTTGTGCAGACTCATATATGCATACATATATATACACACACAATGGCAGTTGAAAGATCTACAGCCTACATACGGCATAACCTCCTCCAGTGGCGGGAGGCGATGATGGCCCATACAGCTTGCTTTGTCTGGAGACCTTGATAGTACATTGGAAGTTTCTCTTTGCACACTTGCACTTTAGTAAGGCTGTATCCAAAGCATCAGTGGCTTCAAAGCCACTTACACTTATGTGGTGTATGCTAGTGGCCAGCATGAATGGTGATTTTAAATGTTTTACCAAGTTTCCCACTTCTCTTCTACCATTTTGAACAGTATGGGGTCAGTTGGAAGGGATAAATAAGACTGCACAACTGAAATGAAAGCTAGGACTAGAGGATAAAACCCATGCATACATCTGTAACCCATTACAATAATGATTATGCCAGTCTTATACAGTCAAGAAAGTGTCATTACATAGAAGAGCAAGAGGTGTTCCTTTCAGTGTGCTGTACTCACTAGGGCCAGGCTGTGTGGACTCTGATTTGGAACAGGAGTCTTTGGGAAGGTTTTTCAGAACTGAGAAAAGATGTAGTCTTACACATGTTGCCTCTGTACTTATACATGCGCTAGTTTCAAAAACACACGTATTGAGATGGGAATCTGTTCAGGATGCAGTCTAATTATTTGGTGAACTACGTTGTGTCCAGATCTGCTGAACCCTGGTTAGTGGTAACTTCCTGGGGTAGAACATCTCCAACCAATGTGAATGCATATTTTGGTTTATTAAGAGTGGGCTGTGTTCGGAGTATGTCATGTTACTGGAAACCTTTCCTTATTTTTCTTCCCCTCTTCCTCTACAGCCCCAAAAGTCAGGGGAAGATGGATGTTGACTTCTTTGGCTAAAATCAGCCAGTGCTTCAATACAATCTTCTATTCAGACAAACTTTTATTCGATGGGCTCATGCACGAGCTGCCTGGGCACTCTTCTCGCTTCTCTTCTGGAGATGGCAGATGGCTAAAGTGGGAAGTTACTACAGTTAGTCTGACTACTGAGTAAATGTGTATAATCACACTTACAAGCTGGTGCAGTTTTCTTGTACAGACAATAACTTATTCTACTTGCTCTGCCTTCTTTTAGCTCTGTCAACTGCAGTCAGTTTAACTTTTGTTGGAAGGCAGTCTGTAGAAGAAACAGAATTTAAAAGCTTAATCCACACTTGGAGTTAAACTAGCTTAATCCACACTTGGAGTTAAACTAGCTTCAGCACGTTAGGGTGGTAGTTAAAATCTAGTTAAACTGGCACAGATTCTGTATGTAGCTGGGGAGGTTAAAACTGCAACACTTGGCTCTGGAGTGGAAACTAGAATTGAATGTAATCAATATGAAAAATATAAGTCCCTTGCTAATGCAGAGGTCTTACCAAAGCGTGTTTTTGTCGTTCTCCCCCCTTCCTCATAGCATATACACTTTAGGTAATCCAAAGCATGGAGGAAGATAAGGTGGTTGAATCTTGACTCTTGTGATACTGGTCCAGTCAGTTCCTGTTACCCCAACTCTTTTCCTTGCTTTTGCAACGTGCAGTGTAAGCATGGCTCTCTGCAGTATGACTTGGACACCTTCTCTCAGGCAGGTGTCTGTCTGGGCAGCCTTCCTGACCCGACAGGCTGCTCACTAGAGTCCCATAAATGGGCAGTAACTGCAGCTCCCTGACTGAACTGGGTGCTACTGGTCAGCAGCAGGACAGGTCTGCATTAGTGCATGTTTCCTATCTCAGTCCTCCAGTGCTGGCCTCGACAGCCTCTGCACCAGGGGAGCCATTGATGGGAAATTCATTTTCTGAGAATGGGTGAGAGCTGAGCCAGGTGCCTTCCTTTGAAGAGTCTTTGGAAGAAAAGCGTGGCCTGAAAAAACAGTGTTTTCTAGGCTATACATTGGAAAGCAGCCTTTGTACTGTGGTTTCTCCTCAAGGTGGTGTGGGAGCACAGAGCAGGAGACAAAAGTTATCTTTCTCAAAGTGGAGCCACCAATAAAATTTATGGCAGTAGTGCCTTCTTGTGAGGAGAGGATTCTCTTATTGCTAAGAAAAACTATTTGTGTACTTTATTCGGATGCCTGTGCCTTTACCTGCAGCAGAAGCAAAACAACAATGTGTATCAGCTAGGTGCCTGTTTGTGTAGGTGATGGCTCAAATGCTTGCTTTCTTCCTGGTGAGATTTTTACAATGTTTTTTCTTATTTATCTATATCAGACTTAGGTAAATTTCTCAGGCTCTGTTCTGGAGGTACTTTAACCTCTGGACTACAGGTTCTTTTGGTTTGAAGGACGGCCTAAAAAGGGAGGAACCATCCTGTTACTCATACTTCAGTTAGAAATCCCTGATCTTCAGCTTCTGGAGTCTCATGCTCCAGCCAATTCTATTACAATTTACCTAAGAAATGGATTCAATGAATGAGTTAAATATCCTTGACTGAAATTGTATTTGTACTCTACTAAGCCTTTAGAGTGCTACAGATGCTTTTCTGAGTCCCTGCCTTATGGAGCACACACTCTCAGCTATAGTTGCTAGAAGCTGAACAACTCACTGTCAGAAAACAATATTTTAAAATGCTGAGCTTATTATCTGGGAATAAAACCATTAACCCCATGAATTTTGAGTTGCAGGGAGGAGAAATGATCTATAAGCCTTAGAGGGAATGACTGTTCCTTAGATACCTCACTAACTATAATGAAGAAAATAACGCTTTTCACCAAGTCACTGAAGTTGAATGTTTTCCAGATTGGGTCAACTTAGAACATGTCCAGCTACTGTTGGAAGCCTGACGGGGAGGGATACCAGTACAGATTTCTGTTCCTGGGAATGTATTCTTGATTTCTTCCCCAATGTCTGCTTTTTTCATCATTTGTACCCTTGCTCGACTCTTCTATATGTGGATTTGTTTCTATAACAAAGCTGTTACTCACACTTCCCTAATAGTGGCTGGATAGGAAGCGGCAGAACAGCATGATGCAGACACTTGGCGTTCTCAGTAAAATTCACTGGGGCTAACAATGCAGCAGCTAGAACTCTGTTTACTAGCCAGAGCATCCTGTGTGTACAGTCATGCATATCCTTACCACACTGGAGCTATGGCATCTTGCAAATAAACCTTGAAACTAGGGAAGGGATGTACCTTCATCTATGGTCAGCTGTAAATCTAGCTTGAGTCAGGAGCATGACTGGATCTTTCATTCTTAGCCTGTTACTGCACTGCACTGTTGGCTGGCCATTCAAGCTCAAATAGGACCTTCACTGATCGCTTGTTATTACGTCCACTTATTTATAGCTAGCAGGCAGAGAAACTGAAATGGGTACAGCGTTTTCTAGGCGTTATTACTCAAACAGAAATATTCTGGCTGCTGTTTGCATGCCAGCTGTTGTGGGTGATCTGCAAGCAGTGACTAATCAAATCATCTGCAAACACGTCTCCTCTGGTGCCCTGAAGGGAAGTTAATGCTGAATCCCAGTGCCGGACAACACCTCCGTCTGCTGTGAGTTTCACTCAGGTAGAGGTTGACCTCAGAGTTGAACCAACGCTCTCAGTTCAGTTTTCTGAAACATTAAACAAGCCTAATTATTTGAGGCATGCCTACTTTCAGGGGTAAGCAGTGAAAGCACAAACCAAGCTGTTCTGATCTGACATGAGGACAAATCAGAAAAATCCAGTATATCCTGTAGCCACTTGGAGAGTGAGAGCAGAGACAGATGAATGAGTAGGGATGTTGAGGTGTAGGCATTGGGTTTGATGAGAAGGAAGAGCTGAGAAAGAAAGGAAGTGGTGCTGAACGTGCTTGCTTAAAAAGTAGTTGCAGAAGCAGATTCTGGATGGATGGAGGAATTGATATTTAGTGAGCAAACTGAGATGATCAGCTACTGGTATGGTGAGAGCCCTGGAATAATCTGTCAAACTAATGGCATGCTGAGTCACTCAGAGCTGCTCAGCATCTGGAAAAGAGTCCTAGAAAGACTTGAGGCTTGATATAGATCCCAGTCACCCACGGGTGAAAAAGTTTAAGCTCTGGAAGCCCAGCTTGCAACTGATGGCTGTGTCAGTCACTCATGCTTGCTGCTGGTAAGCACAGTGGTCACGAGGATCTAAAATCTACTGCAGAGTCACTAACAGAGACTAAGTTTGTTTTACTGGATGCTTACAGGCTCTAAGATACTTTTTATTTTACTATTAAAAAAAAAAAGCCATTTTAATAGTCCTAACTGAGCTTTTTTTAGCTAAATGACTTAGAAATCTCTCTTCGTCTGCAAAGCTTCTGAAGAAGCATAGTGGGCCAGAGGACTGGCGTGAGAAGGGGTGCTGAATGTGATTCTTAAAATAACCGTTAGACTCCTAACTCCTTCTCTTCCTCTCCTTTCTTACATATGGAAAGATTTTAATGCAAATTCCCTAAGAGATTTAGTAAGTTGTACACCTATTCCAGAAACTTTGATGTGTCTCTTGGCTGGAATTGAGTACTTCAGTGGCCTACTAATGAACACCCATTGCAGTTATTTCTACAGAGCAACTAATGTATATCTATCCATCTGTCTTTTTCAGTGGTCACAGGAGCTACTGATGGGATTGGAAAAGCCTATGCAGAAGAGGTAAGAATTCTTAACACTTGGAAGTGTATCTCGATCCTTGGCAAGATGTCATGTTGTCTCAACTCTGTCAAGGAACATGTCATATCTCCTCACCTTATCTTAACGTGGATATCTGTGGAGAAAGAGGTCTCTTGCTTTGCCTGCCTCAGGTGACCAGCCAAAGGTTCTATCCCTTTTTGTTAGGTTCCTTTATTTGTGAATTCTATTTTCAGCTCTTACCTTGCCCTTCAGTTTTTATGTAACTTTTTTAGTTGCTACAATTATTTTAACTTTCTCAATCCTTGGTATTTCCTTTTGGTATTTCCAGGCAATGACTAAATGGCATTTCTAGCTGCCTGCAGTATGTTCCAATTATTCCCTGTAGTTCATGAAGTCTCTGAAGCTGGGTTTTACCTCTGTCTCTTTTACTGTACTTCTGCTCTTGATGGATGTGTGGGCTCCAAATATGGTACTGGAATGTATTGCTTAAGACAGAAAGTGCCTGTTAGTATGGGGCAATTTAGCCTATAAGCCCAGAGAACATCATGACAAATAGTGCTGACTACAACAATTTATAGCAAAAATAACTTTCAACTCCAGCGTCAGTAACAAAGTGAGCCTGTCTGTACTTGGTTTTGTGTTCTCTGAAACACCAGCATGACTTTGTGTGAGGAGATCAGCTGTGAGAGATTCGCTTTTTCTGGAATTTTTTGTTCTGTGGAGTCCATGGGGAAAGTAGTGTTCATCTTTACAGGTAGTCCTCGCCATTCAGATTCCCTTACATCCCTGTGTGCCCTGCCACCTGCACCCCTAGCCCCCAGATTCTGTTCTGCTTTGCGGAAAGTAGCACCTTGTCCTACTGGGTCAAGATAGGGGGAATTGGCTGCAAAGGGAATTAAGCCTGGTACCAACAGTGCCCGATTCTGGCATAGAGCTGACAGCTCATACATGCCAAATATCCCAGTTAGACCTCACTTCAGCAGATGGTGCAACGCTTAAATTTAACTGCCTAGAGCAAGTGGAAGGAGGTCATTGTGCCCAGGGCATAGCACTGTCAGGAGGAAGGCCTCTGGTGTGGGAGACACCCTCTGAACATCATAGGAGATTAGTTTCAGGATCTGTATGTTGGGTTATCGGGTGAGCAAAACCACAGCTTGCTTTATGTTCTGCCGGTGTCTCTGAGAACCAGGCTGCCTTCAAACACAGATGTGTGCTGCTAGCAGACCCCTGTATATGAAACCCTGTTAGGAAGGCTGATCACAAATATGAGATCCTGCTGAGAACCACTTGACTGTTTCAGCTTCTCTGCTGTAGTTGCTGTAGGCACAGATCACCCCAAAGGGTACAAATATTCATTCTTGGGCTATGGAATAAAACACACTTCTAGTTTAAAAAAAAAATATTGCTATTTATTTATTTAGAATAAAACACAAATCCACCCTCTGACAGCTTATGTGGATGAAGAATACTTGATGAAGTCAAGTGTGAATGCAGGGTGAAATATGGAATACCTCAAAAGACCTCTCAATCTTTCAATTAACTCTAGAGATGTCTTCATAAGACTGCCAGTGGACGCTTGACTTTCTGCTAGAAATTCCCATCAGATTGCTATAAATGCCACTGGCATACAGCTGCTTGGGCACTGATGGCTGTGATTATAATCATGCAGATTACTTCCTTCTCCTTGGAGGAGTTTGTGAGAAAGGTAGCGGTGTGTTGAGAATTGCCTCTTCAAAAATTTGACGTGGTCGCCAGTAAGTGATGGAAGAACGTTACGAATTTGTGGATTACACAGAATCACGGGTTGGAAGGGACCTCTGGAGATCATCTAGTTCAACCCCCCAGACAGAGCAGGGTTATCTAGAGCAGGTTGCACAGGATGGCGTCCATGCGGGTTTTGAATGTCTCCAGAGTTGGAGACTCCACCACCTCTCTGGGCAGCCTGTTCCAGTGCTCTGCCACCCTCAAAGTAAAGAAGTTCCTCCTCATGCTTAGATGGAACTTCCTAGGTTCAAGTTTGTGTCCGTTACCTCTTGACCTGTCACTGGGCACCACTGCAAAAAGACTGGTGCCGTCCTCCTGGCACCCTCCCTTTAAGTATTTATAAGCATTGATGAGATCTCCCCCTCAGTCTTCTCTTCGCCAGACTAAAAAGACCCAAGTCTTTCAGCCTTTCCTCATAAGAAAGGTATTCCAGCCCCCTAATCATCTTTGTAGCCCTCTGCTGTACCCTCTGCAGCAGTTCCCTGTCCTTCTTGAACTGGGGAGCCCAGACCTGGACACAGTACTCCAGGTGCGGCCTCACCAGGGCAGAGTAGAGGAGGAGGATAACCTCCCATGACCTGCTTGCCACACACCACCTGTGGCCAAGAAGAGCGCATCAAGGGCACATTGCTGGCTCATGGTCATCCTGTTGTCCACCAGGACTCCCAGGTCCCTTGCCACCGAGCTGCTTTCCATCACATCAACCCCTAACCTGTACTGGTGCATGGGGTTATTCCTCCCCAAGTGCGGTACCCTACACTTGCCCTTGTTGAACTTCATGAGGTTCCTCTCCGCCCGACTCTCCAGCCTGTCCAGGTCACGCTGAATGGCAGCACAGCCTTTCGGTGTGTCAGCCACCCCTCCCAGTTTTGTGTCATCAGCAAACCTGCTGACGGTACACTCTACCCCTTCATCCAGGTCATTGATGAATATGTTGAACAGGACTGGACCCAGTAGTGACCCCTGGGGAACATCACTTGTCACAGACCTCCAACTAGACTCTGTGCCACTAATCACAACCCTCTGAGCTCTCTCTGCCAGCCAGTTTTCAATCCACCCCACTGTCCATTCATCCAACCCACGCTTCCTAAGCTTGCCTATGAGGATGCTGTGGGAGACGATGTCAAAAGCCTTGCTGAAGTCAAGGCAGACAACATCCATTGCCCTCCCCTCGTCTATCTGTCCAGTCACGCCATCATGATTCTCAGGTTATACTCTGCTCTGTTGGTTACTTTCCTTCTTTTCCAAGGAAAGAGGCATTTTTACTTTTCACTCTTGCACTATTAAGATCCTTGTTCCTTGCTCAGCAGTGATATCCTTTTCATCGCTAGACCACCCTTTCACAAAAGGCAGAGAGTGCTGTAGTAAATACAAGTTTTCTTCTCTGTCTGGGTAGTGCTTACCTAGTCTTTGATTCCAAAGCAGCATACTTTTTTCTCTTTTTTAAATGATACGGTCAGGAGTTGCTATTTGTTGCCTCTCTCTTGCTGTTTGCTTTTGCAAATCCTGAGTTAAATTTAATCTCAGATGTATTTGTATGCTAGCAATAAACTAGAGTCATAGAATCGTAGAATGTTTTGGGTTGGAAGGGACCTTAAAGAGCATCTAGTTCCAAGCCCCCTGCCACGGGCAGAGACTCCTTCCGCTAGACCAGGTTGTTCAAAGCCCCATCCAATGTGGCCTTGAACACTTCCAGGAACGGGGCATCCACAGCTTCTCTAGGCAACCTGTTCCAGTGTCTGTCTCATCACCCTCAGAGTGAAAAATTTCTTCCTAATATCTAATCTAAATCTACCCTCTTTCAGTTTAAAACGGTTACCCGTTGTCCTATTGCTACACTCCCTGATAAAGAGTCCCTCCCCACCTTTTCTGTAGGCCCCCTTTAAGTACTGAAAGGCCACAATAAGATCTTCCTGGAGCCTCCTCTTCTCCAGCCTGAACAATCCCAACTCTCTCAGCCTGTCTTCATAGCAGAGGTGCTCTAGCCCTCTGATCATCTTTGTGGCCCTCCTCTGGACTCACTTCAACAACAGGTCCGTGTCCTTCTTATGTTGAGGACTCCAGATCTGGACTCAGTACTCCAGGTGAGGTCTCACAAGAACAGAGTAGAGGGGCAGAATCACCTCCCTCGACCTGCTGGTCACGTTTCTTTTGATGCAGCCCAGGATGTGGTTGGCTTTCTGGGCTGCGAGTGCAGAGGTTGTGGTCCTGTTGCATACTCTGTAGTACTCTGCTATGCACACCAGCTTAGTATTGCTTTTTGTCGATCCTCTTGCTATACCTACTCCAACAGGAGCTTTAACTCTGCTTTGGTGAGCTGTCATTGACTCTCCTTCCCTTCTCGGAGAGAAATGGCTTTAACTGCAGCTGTGCTTTGCTACCAAAGTGGAAAATGTGGTGATTGCTACCATGGGATTTAAGGAAATCGGATGCCTCCATCCACCAACTCTGTTAAATTGGCAGCTCTTGCTTGCATCAGTCATTAGGCTACAAGAGCAACTTCCCAAAGTTTACTACCCTGGGTGAGTTTTTGTGATTAGTTTTAAGGTCTTCTCATTCAACCTTTTCATGACCCTAGGGACACTGGCCAAAGATCCAAGTATAATGGCAGGTTATCTACAAAGCAAATGAATCTTCCTTGTTCCTTACATGAAAAGGTAGTTACTGGGATCTCAGAGGATCCTTATTGCTCTTTGGGCTGTTGTGGTTCTTTTCAGCCCACTAGGCCTCCAGCAGGAAATTTGGAGTGCTCAGCAGAAACTGATCTGGTTTCATCAGATTCAAACTGAACTTGCTGTTGAGCACTGTATCTTTTCCAAGTTTGATTTCTTCTCTTAAGTGGTATTTGTTGCTACTTACAGGCTCTTTCCTTGGTAATTTTATGTGCTCTGTACTCAGAGAATTCCTCTTGCAAATGGGTTTCCACTTCTAGGTTTCAGATGTGCTTTTCAGAGTGCATCTCTTTACTGTCAACATAGCAACAGTTTCTCTCAAGCTCAGTCTTGTGGTGGAAGTTCTCTAAACATGCTGAGGTTCCACTAACTGGGTGTGTTGGCGTGGCTTTGCTTCCTTGGCTTTTAAGACAAGTACAGCTGGATACTTTTCCATAAAGCTCAGGCACCTACTTAACCTCTGGGCTCTTAGACTGCTTATGACTGCTGAAAGAAAGCAAACTGCATGTCAACAGTCTGGAACTTGCACCCGTGAGGAACATCTCTGGGGCTTTTTTGCCCCATGGAGCCACAGCTGTTTCAGACTCTGAGTAGATTACTGTCAGGTTGTCCTCAGTGTCACAGGCTGAGATAGTTTTAGGTAAAGTATTTGTCTTTGCCACTTTGATCCTGTGGAATGAGAGAATGTTACGTTATTCCCTTCTCTCCCCCCTGTGTCCCCGTCCCCCCCCCAAGTCTACTGCTTGGCTTTATGAACAGTTTATTCCAGTGAGCCATGTGCTTATCTGGATGTGTTCATCCCTTTTTTACCATCATCCTCAACACTAGATCATTTCTTTCAGCAGAAAGTGTAAGTTACCGTAAGCCTGAACTCAGCGGTGGTTTGTTAGCAGTTCCTAGTGTGAGTGTCTTTGGTTTCATCACACCTCACTCCAAGCTCATGAGAGATCTAGTATGAGATTTCTTCTGTTTAGAGATCACACGTGGGAGCAAAGTACAGAGTTCACTGACGAACTTCGTCATACTTCTGTCTGAAAGAAGCTTTCTTGGTTTGCATACTTCTACTAGAAAGGTAGATAAGATTAAGTCACTTTAGGTTGTCGCTATACTGTGCTGTGGTTTTGGGTTTTTTTTGTTTTTAGATTTCCTTTGACTCGTTCTCCTCTCCCTCCTAAGGCAGTGAAGGAGTTTTATTGGAGCAATGAGAACTTCCTTGTTTTTTATATGTAGGTGTTCAGTGGCTGAAGGGCAGTGTCACTGTGAACTGTGGATATATTGTTTTTACTTTTCACTGGAACAGGGACTTATAGTAGTCACAACCATTGTTTTCGTTGCAGAGTAGTTCAGATACATAGCTGTCTTTCTGCAGATACTTTTAAATGGACTTGGTAGATCCCATTACAAACCTGCAGCAGTAGGTCTGATTTGGTGACCAGCTCTGCCCACAGCTTAAGTTACACAGCTTCCCTAAAAGACCTGCGTGAGTAAATTAACCTTTATACCTATGATTAGCACAAAGTAAGAGTGGAGCCTAAGTAAAGGAAGCAAGTATTAAGTGCTGGGGTAATTGTGCAACATGGGTGCTCAAGTGACCATGGATAGTGGTGGAAGTGATTTATGATTGTTCTTATGTCTCCTCTCTTGTTTTGTTGCAGTTAGCAAGACGTGGAATGAAGGTGGCTCTAATCAGTAGGTCCAAAGAAAAACTGGACCAGGTTGCAAGTGAAATAAGTGAGTTGAAAACTTCTTCCCTAAACTTCACAGGCATGTTTATAAATAAATGCAATTGCACGTGAATTTCATACATGCTAATATATACAGCTTTAATTTTGAAAAAGGTTTGCTCTTGTGCACAGTACTAATGTTACAGATGTAAGTGGTAAAGGCCTTGTAGATTAATTTTACAGGTGCTCCTATTTAACTTCTGAGAACAATAGAACTTAATTCTGGAATAAGTACTTCTAAAACTGTTAGTCTTTCATAAGAACAGCTTACCAAGTCAGGCCAAAACACCACCTATCCCCATAGTAGCTGTCAAAAATCACAACAAGGAGAAAAACATGTAGCCATTACTTCATCTAAATACTCCCTCAGCTTGAAGCAAATTTGATTTCATGGGCTTCAGCCGTAAGGGTGGTTTCTTTGTAACTCAAAGTTGTTGAAAACATGTTCTTTATGTTACTCATTGTGTTACCAAGTATACAATTCCATTGTGAGTAGTTTCCCCCTCCTCCCCCTTTTTCTGTTTTGTTTGGATAAACTACTCAAAGATCAGATTAGGGCTGGGTGGTTTCTTGGGGTGATGAGTGTGCATAGTCATAGGAATATAGGGAAAGAGTTAATGTGTTTAAGAACCTGTATGAGGGATTGTTTTTTCAGTAAGTATGTAGTAAATGGCTGTAATGCAAAAATAAGGGAGTAACTTAAGTATTCCAATCACAAATGTAAAATGGATATTTGTACGGGGTCAGTTAGGAGAAAGCTTCCTCAAGTCTCATGCTAATGAATGATTTTCCAATCAAAAATATAACCATAACTCACAAGAATTCCTCTTGTAATCTATCTCTCTTCTATAAAGGCAGATTTCATGCAAGGTTACTAGTTTATACAGAATACATCAAGATAAAGTGAGAAATGTAGCCTTGTGTGTAGAGGTTTTTGATACGCAGGAGCGGGATTTGTGTACTATAAAGCAGGTTTCTCAGAATAATGATGGTGGGTAAAGAAACCTTTAAGATTATGCTTCTGTCTTACCCTCCCTTGTCTCGCTTAGACTTTCCTAAAATTATTTGTGTATATAATGCAGATAAATGTAAGAGCTGCTCTCTTTCAGAGGTCATAAATGTATTATTTTGGCTTGAGTTTGTTAAAACTTTTAATAAATTTTTTAGTGGCACCCCTTTACTTGTAAAGCATAATCTGTAAGTCAAGCTTCAGCAAACTGTCCTATACTAAGTTGTAAGGGGCTGCTTACTGAATGTAGGGGTGACCGAAAGACTCAAGGACTTCCGCTTGCTTAATGGTAACTGTTATACTGGTTTACTGAGAGACAGAAGGCGTGGAATCCTGTTGATGTAAATGCTGCTGTCTGTCATTTTTAGCGTCCAATGTAAGACGGCGTATGAAACTGTTTTCTAGACAGAAAAGTCTTCCTTTCTATGTGTATGTTTAGGCGGTAGAGAGCATTCCTTCTTAGAGCAAAGATGGCATCAAGTCCTGTCTTCTGCTGGTTTGGAAGTAATTGGCTGTTCATTAGTATGTAAGGATGTCGCTGGAGTGTCTGGACATACCTGCGATACTCTAGTCAATACAGTCACAGAATAAATTAAACGGTATAGGTGTTGCTGCTTGGTCAGCCTGTGTGAGTACTTAAGCTTACTGCAAATACATAAAGAAGTTGCAACAAGGTGGTCTTTTTGGTGGTTCACTGCGGTAGCTGGATGGTAGTTTGCTGCATACGTGGGCGTTTGCAGTCACGTTCTTATGCTGTATGAAGTTGTCTGGCTAAGTAAAAGTGTAACTGATAGAAGTATCTACAAATAC
Source organism: Burhinus oedicnemus (assembly GCA_008921705.1). NCBI lineage: Eukaryota > Metazoa > Chordata > Aves > Charadriiformes > Burhinidae > Burhinus > Burhinus oedicnemus. The sequence continues at coordinate 3,751,287 of VFFE01009229.1, forward strand.
CTTGTTCTGGAATCAAACACAAGCATGAAGTGACAAGCTTCCTGAAAGTGGTCATAGCCCTTTCTGTACCAGTCTGGAAATCTTTTCCTCCTTGGGAATTAAGCATGATGCTGACAAGACAGATAAATCTACTGCTTTGAGGTTTCAGCACTTACATGATAGCTGCTGGGGGAGTTTTTCAGATTTAAAAAATAGGTACATGTACCTGTGTAGAGCAGCCTGTAATACATAATTACTCTTAGGCCTCACCCAAACATTTTTCTGCTTTCTTTCCTAAACCATTCTGAAATGAGATGACTCATGTTGGGTTTTCAGAACATTTCTTTTGACAACACTGAGCTACTGAAATATATACCTTGTTCACTGTGGCATATGCTGAAAGATTAGGGGAGTCTACATAATCAAGCAAGCCTGAGTTGCACTCTCAGATCCTGCTAGGTTTTAGCTGGACAGAATTTTCTTGTATTCAGGCTCATGTGATCTCTGCGGTCTGTTCAGATGTTGTCATATATAACATGAGTGACTTTTTTAGAGCTAAGGCTGTAACTACTTGTGTTTCCCTTGCAGGCTCCTGAGGCAGCTTTAAACTTCTTTATAGTGATCCCGCAATTGTTCTTCAAATACACGCGAGCTTGCTCATCTCAAGTAATGACCCTTAATTACTTTAAGGAAGAATAGCTGTTTGAGTAACTCCAGTCCTTTGAATTGTGTGAGCTGTGCATGTTTTCTGTTCCTCCCTCATTTCCACTGATCAGAGTCCTGCCCATCCTAGTGCACAGATAGGTGCTCTCTGCCACAAATAACGAGAGGGGTTTTGAGGATCAGGTATGTTTGTTCTATTCAGAAGAATCTTTTCTTGTACTCTGAGGATATAGTTACACTAGGAGTGATATCTATGTACAAAATGCAAGTTGCATAACCACTATCATAAGGGAAGTACTGATAGGTCTTTCTGAATGTTAAATGCCAACTGACCTGGATCTGGTATTTTTTTGTGTGTGCATATGCACATTAAGCCAGCTGTACTGATGTTACAAGAAAGCTAGATATTCTGAACTTGCAGCTCAGTTTGAGCAACAAAAATTAGTGGATTAATTACAAATAAAGACTTCAGAAGACTTTCCAGTGTGTCTTCAAACACGTTGGAATGTTGAATTTGCAGAATAATGAAGTGCTGTAGGATTTGCTGCAAAAGGAGATTCTGCTTTAAGTTCCCTAAGAAATAGGGCGTAGGCCACAGACTGAAGAAAAAAATTTTTTATTCCTCTTAAGTGATCATGGACCACCTTTGCTTCAAATTGCATAGGTTTTATTGAAACATATTTGATCTTTTAATCAAGTTTTCATACACAAACACTGACTAGTAGGGTCACTATACAAAATCCTTGGTCTAGTTTAGTTTGTACTACATTGGTGTTCCAGCACATTTTTTGAAGTGTGTATTCTATTACATTGTTAAATGCTTTCAAGGGTTCCGGAAGGCTCAGAAAGAAAACTTTTCTGTGAATGGGGACAATCCTTTGAACGCCATGTAACGTGACCGTTCCCTGATTTGCTGTATCTAATAACGAATATGGTCCAAGACATCTCAGGTGCTCTGTGCCAGCAGTTGGTTCAAGAGCCGTGGATTTGCAAGCAGAAAAGCTTCAGTTATTGCACTGTTGGTGATCGGGATGTTCTGAGCAGACTTGAGAAGAACTTTGCTGTAGAAACTCATTTCCTAGGGGCTGCAGTATGAAGAATGTAGTGAAAACTAGTCAGTTGGGGAAAACACTTCAAAGAGAGCTTGCCTGTAGGGAAATTGTCAAAAGAAGAATTTGGTATTGGTGTATGTTATTAACTGGTGGCTTCACAGGACAGGTGGTGGAGTTCTGCATGAGCTATAGGAGACAAGAACAAACAGTTGTAGCTAAGTAGTGTTCCTACTTGTAAGCGTAAATACCTGCTTACTTGTAGGTAAGTGCATATAAATGCAACGCAGGGGACTTTGAGTTTATAAGTTACTATATAATTCAAAACTTTTTTTAAAGTAAATTCCCATTTGATGCTTTCAAGTTGGTGGTTGTTAGTGTTGCAGACACCTCAGCTCAGTGTTTAGTGGTCCTGAAGTTTCTTGGTCGTGGTAGTTTCATCTTGAGCTACTCTTTAACGCTAAGATTTCAGATACATCATAAACTGATAGCTTTCATGTTTAGACTTGGGATCTGTCGTGTTCTCACTACTCTGGCGTGATTTGTGAGTACAAGAAAGGAATGGGATGTGGTGCCAAAACCAGAAATGTTCTTTCTCCGTTTCTTAGGCAGGTGGGTTTTACCACTTTCTGCTTTCTTGGTAAAAAGATAGCAGGGAGCATTCTGGAGCAGATCTGATGCTGACCACTGTGCTCATACCTCAGCTGTTACTGTGACCTACTGCTACAAATGGCCAATGCCCCCCATGGCAAATCTCAGCCGCACGTACCTTGGAGCGCTTTGCCCCTTAATCTCTGCCCTGTCAGTTGCATTTCCTCCCCCCCTCCCCACGCCCTGGTAGATCCTCCTTGTGTCTTGGAGTTGGCAGGTAGGAAAATTTGCATTTAATACAGGAGGCTGAAATGCAGACAAACTCAGTAAGGGGACATCTTCTTACTTTTCTTGCACAGAACGACAAGGTTCACTTTCCTGAGCTTAACTTGAAGACTAACGGAATCTGGCAGTTATTTTGACCTTTTGTGATCTATTTCAAGGTAAATTAATGTTTGCAGCCTTCCATCATCTGAGCCAGGTTCAGCTTGACATACTTGAAATCCCCCTATATTTCTTGGACTTGACAAAATGGCTTCAGATATTTTGAACTTGTTTTGATGCACTGAAGTCACCTTTCACATAAAGTTGTAGCATAAGGGTCTTTGATCCAAAATGAGCTCTTGGCTTTCATCTATGAAGAAAGTTTCTCTAGGATGAAGTGAAGAAAGTTCCCATAGTTTTGCCTTGAATGGTGTCAGCCACTTAGTAAATGAGCAGTTGTCAGATGCTGTAGAGAGCTGACAGAGGATTCAAGTGAAATTAATTTGTCAATAAATGAAATAAATGAATCCCAAATACAATCAACAGAGCACATAGAAGACAAAGAGCAATTGGGACCAGAGCTTCTTTTTAATTTTTTTGTTGTTGTTTTTTTTCTTTGGGAAGCATCCTACTTCTGTGGTTTGGGTGTCGTCCCCCCTGTCCCCGTGTCCTGTCCCCCCACCCAGTCCCTCTTTTTTAGCATCTTCCCTTGCATTTTCTCAGTGAAGTTTTGCCTGGAATAATTTGAAGAAACTGAGCAGGATACTTAAAGAGAAACACTTGACAGGTGTCCCGCAAGCTACAGGATGCAGTCCCAGGACTACTTCACCCTTTAGGGAAATTTTGAGGCAGCAACAAGGTAGGATGAGGCATGAGTAAAATGTTCTGCAAGTGACGAGTGACATCCTTGCAAAAGGACTTTGTTTACATATCAGCCGTCAGCATACGGAGTAACAGACCGTGTTGGCATAGTTGCTTTTACGGCTGAAAACCAGTTTAAGAAAGTTTAGCAGTCTGTGTCATGGGTTACGCATAGCAGTAGGTGATCTGGCAAGTTCTAGCCAACGGTGCTTTTTCACGCCTGGCAACACTGAGTTAGCCTCTTCCAGAAAAAAGGATTGGAAGCGTGCTTGCTGTGAACCTCACTGCCAGGGTGCTTCTATGCAGTATTTGTTGTGTTGATAGTTTGTAAACCCATAAAGTCCAGGAGAAGAAATGTGTAAAGCTTATTTAAATGGGAATTATGTGCTTTGGGTTTCGTTTTCTAAATATAAACTACAGCAAAAGTAGCCCCTTCCACACCTTGGATACTCTGTATATTGTGTCCAGAGGTTCAGGACTAACTCTGGGACCTGATGGTGTCTTGAGTCTTAATAATTTAGGCACTAGGTAATTGGATCAACGGGGCAGATGACTTACTCAGTACTTCTGAAACCCGGACTGAAGAACCAGGAATTAGTCATCCCTGCAGACATTCAGGGTCACTGCTGCCTCCGCCTGGCAGTAGCTGGGTGGGGAAATAGGTTGCATTTTCTTGAATATGTAGAAACGTAATGCCTGTCTCTGCTAACAACCTATTTGTAACATAAGCTTTTGTGGATGCCAAAAACAAGAGCCCTTGTGCTAGTCTCTGGGCCGTTAAACACCTTCTGTTAACACAAAAGCTGCGATATATTGCTTATCGCTTTCAGTGTAAAATAGACTGAATACTACATGAAAAATGAGTATTGGATTGTTTTCGCTGAGTGAAAGTCTGTTTTGCAAATCTGGTTTAAGGAAATTGGTGGAAGCTCTATAGCAGAGACACCTAAAATGAGGCCCTTTAAGAGGCTCTCCAGGGAAGGGTCTCTCTGGCACAAGGAAAGGACTGAATGATGCAAACAGTGCTGTCCTCCTTCTGCAGCTTCATTCTATGAATGTATATGGTTTAGTCTCCTGCCACTTTTTTAGCGGGTTGAGTTCCATTACGCCAAGCTCTTTTCATCTGTCAAAGCTGTAAAAATTCCTGATAGACTTCTCTGCTGAGGAAATGGTGATAATCGCTTTTATGTTTTCTCAGGAATATGTTGTGGTGAGGAAAATAATTAATGCTAGTTAGTAGCTCTTCATAGGGAAAGGAAGCACAGTTGATATCTTTTTCACAACAAATTCTTTAGACAAAAAAAATCCATGAATATGAAAAATAAACAGTTTTTTAAATGGTGTAACTAATGGGTACAAGTACGCTTGCTGTGTAACTTCTTAAGCATGTGGAACCCTTCCAGTGCTGAACTGGGTACTATATTACTTTGTGCGTTAGATGTGGACTAATTAACAGTGTATTTTCCCTTACAAGTAACACTTTGGAGAACCCTCAAAACTGGGCTTTGGAGTGTCTGTCTTTTGACTGCAGTAAACACTTTTCTGTGGATGCTGAATGCAGATGAAACTATGGAGGACATAAAAAAAAAATAATGCTGAATTAGCCTAGAAGCTTGTTTCACGTTTTAAATTTGTTTTAATTCGTATAGAGTGACTGACTTAATGTCTTGAAATTGACTTGAGAGTAAGAGCACAATTTTTTTTTTTTTTTGTTGATCCATACTATGATACCTTTCAGTCTCTGTAAGTGACTCTTAAATTATTCCTAAATAATTCTCCTGGTCATTCTGGAATTCACTCTGAATCTTGAATCTGAAAAAAAAAAAAAGTGGTGGTTTTTTAAATCATTTATTGTTCTAATAATTATAGGGCTGAAGAATTTAGTCTTTTATTTTCAAAAAGTGATGAAACATTTGTGTTTACATGCATACACATATCATATGTACATTGTCACAGTCAGGCACTAATAATGACATTAAGGAAAACTAAATGTTACAGGAAGTGTTGGAAGTAAGTCCATATGCCCTATGTAAAATGAGTTAATAAACTAAAAATAGCTTTCTTCATGCTGGGTAAAAACCACTATCACCAACGAATATCAAAAAAAGCCTTGGAGGGGTGGGGTGGGTGAAGAGGCTTGCAATAATGTCAGGAAAGAGGAGAGGAGGAATGGGAGTTTGGGATGCTGCCTGTCACACAATACTAACCTTCCCACAGCCTGGCGTTGCACTTATCTCTGACACAGCTTGGGGTCACGTCCTAACAAACTCTTTGTGCAGCTTCGGCCATAGCGGGTATTTTGAGGTGGCGAGGGGGAAAACCACACAAGGGCAAAATGATGCTATTCTTGGAAGGCAGGGCTCCCAGCCTGCACGAGGATGGCTGCCCGTGCTGTGTCTGCGGGTGTCTCTCGTGCCCAGCCCCGCTGCGGTGTACTGGAGTGGGGAGTGTGTGCGTGGGGAGCATCAAAGCTGTGCTTGCCTTACTGCCTGAAATAACGTCGACGTTTGGAAACATTGCGATGACTTGACTGTGCAGCCCCCCTGGCTGCCAGCCTCTGCAGCTGTTTTTACAGGCTGCTTGATTTTGTGTTTTTAGTTAGCTTTGTAATTAGGACAAGCTTGATTTAGGAAAGCTTACAATGTTGAGCATAATATTTGGGTGAATGGGCTTATTGGTTGATCCTGTGTGTTGCTGAAAATGTTTTTCTGACTTGGTAAGTGTATCTTAGAAGCTGTAATGTATTTTGACGTAATGGGAGTCGGAGAGGAGCAAATGGAGGCAAGTATTAATAAAGCGTGTTTTCTTCCTATGTTTTGCAGTAACAGTGCTGCTTATACACAGTGAAAACTTACATGTCCCCTGTGGCTCAAGGGTTTGTGGACTTTGGCTTGGAGATCCATCTTCTGCTGTGTCATCTTTGAAAGCTGAGAAGTGAGGAATGGACTTGTGTATAATGAAACTTAAAGCTGTCTGACAGAATTGTAGCATTTTACATAAGGACTGGCATTTTTACCCATTCTACACTTATCTATGATTAGACTTTCAAAATATTAACTATTTTTAAGCAAACTGTATCTATGAAATTATGCGTGCAACTAGTGCAGTATGTAAGGATTTCCCTGGCAGTGTTGCATGTGTAGCTGAATGAAAGGAATCTGAACCTATTCCTTAGTGCTTGACCACATGTGCTTTTAAAAATGTGTTGAAACATAGCAAGTTCTGTTAAATTGTAGGCAGGCATCTCATTATGCTATGCAGAAACTGATACAGCGTAGCATCTTTACCTGGAGACTTCTTTTGCAAACCAGGTGCAAACAGAGCTTTCTTTTCTAATTCCTTAGGTTACCAGTACTCTGCTTCAGAGTTTTGTAGGAATGTGTATAACTTGCGTATCGTAATAAAAATCCTACTGTGTCTGCTGCTGCATATCTGCTCTCCTTCTGAACGCTCGTGTTCTCTTACATGGGGTCTCTGCTGTGCAGCATCCCGCCAGGTGAGGGTTCAGCACTTACTTTCTGTGCGGCTTTCCAGGCCCTGGTCTCTCGTTTCCTTTTTTGCAGAAATGAGAAGCATGATCTGTCATTCGGGACAAGGACCGATACAGCTATACAAATGGGAACTCTCATCCCCTCAGGAAGGCTAGCCCTTTAGGTATTCAGTTTGTCTATGGACTTGGTAATCAAAACATAAATAAAATGTGTGTGGCAAAGGAGTCCAGAGGTTTTGCTCTAGATCGCCTTTTCTCCTACTGTTACCTGCGCTACTGGGATCTGATTTCTGAAGGGTGTTGCACGTTCTCCAGGATTTCTGCTCTTTTTCCTAGTAAATATCCATATGCTGCTCTGGTAATTCTGTATTTCCCTGTGACTGATTTTGTGGGGAGAGGGGGGACTGTAACTCACTTCTTTCTCAGTATCTTGGACTTCATTGAATAACGTAGAACTGTAATTAACAGCCCGTCTCTATTCTGCTGAAAGGCAAAGCTCATTCTTTGCATTCTCAAGTCCCTACAAAACAATAAGAAAAAGCGAGCTCTTTTTCTGCCCAGCTGACTTTAACATGCTTCTATATGGTGAATATTATCAGTGTGTAATAACAGTCTGCTATCACCAGTCTGAAAGAGTTTGGTCCTTCTGGTAAACGGATTTTAGCCATACATGACACTCGGTGTGCTACTTCTGTGAACTCGGAAAGTCCCAGATTGGATACACTCCCAAAATGAGTGGCTCTCCCTTAAAAACCCCAGAGACTTTGTAGAGCTATCTGCAGCCACTGTACAGTCTTAAATTCTTCATCTCTGCCCTGCATATGGTACTAAAAAGCAGGAGGTTTCCGTGTTTTGCTTTCGTCTCTCAGCTTCTTGCCCTTGATTGAAAGGTTACAGATTCTGTTTATGGAGACTGGGTACTGGATTAGGGTGAGTTTTGCCACTGCAGTGACACTGGAAAGATGCCATCATTGTTTGTGGATGTAGTTGAATCTCCTTACTTAAACAAGTTTTGGCCCTCCTGTATGATGAATAGTGGAGAGCTATTTTTCTACTGCTTCGCTTGCATCTCTGGCCATCCTGAAGCTAAAGACCAAGTGAGACTTCTTTTATGTCTTTGCAAGCAGTTCCTTTATACCACATCACTGTGATGGCAATATTTATACGAGGCTTTGAATGTAAAGCGATGACATGCTTCAGTTCTAGCAAGAGGTTTTTAATCTACTTTCCCTGAGCTTGAAATAACTGTTCCCAGTACGTGCTTACAATGTGGGCCTCGGATCCTGAACCTCTGTTGCAAAGTTGGCTGGATTTGTTTCAACATACTTGGTGCAAATTCAAGCTGCTGTAGCCAACTGCTTTGAAACAGGTGGCGTGAGTACTGATGTTGTTTTATTAGGGATGGTGATCTTCTAGTTTCCCAGCAAGACTTTGTACCACAGACCCCTTCAACACTGACACTGCTTCTGTCGGGTAAACTGAGCTGCCTCTGCTGACCACCAGGCTAGTGTCTGCTTTCACATCTAAGTACAAAAGGTTACCTTCTTTCAAGCCCAGTTTATCTGTGTCTGCAAACTTCACTTCCTTAGCATTTTCTTAGCCTGTCAACCAAGATTTCAGTTTAGGGGGGCTGCTGCTTTGAATTATTTGCAAGCTTCCAAAAAAAAAAAAAAAAAAAAAAAAATTTGAAGATACTTACCTCCTAACTGCTTTACAATTCTTTATTAATCTTTATTTAGGATGTAGCTCAATGTAGTTTCTAGCTTTACACTTTTTTGTTTAATTCTAGTGTGAACCTTTTTTATGGTGTTCAAGGTAATGCAGTGCTATTTTGCACCTGAATCTTTTCAGTAGGAGAGGTGTGCCTTAGCCTGCCTGATCACTTAGATCGGTGTTTTCCTTGCGTAGCAAGACACTGGGTGCATTTCCTGTTAAGTCCGACATCTCTCTAGCCTTTGGAGTTAATTAAGGTTTTGCTTCACCTAGTGAGGTTGTAACTAACCATCTTACATTTGAGAAATCAGGTGAGCGTTGTGTCTTTTTGGCTGTTGGCTCGGGACGGTGCTGGTGTGCTTTCTGCCACTGGGTTGTCCTTTCTCTACCTCTCTGCCTTCAGTTCTCTGCTGCCTCAGTTGTGCCTGCTCCATGGCTGCCTGCTTGCTGAAGTGCATGGCTCCCAGCTCCACCAGTCTGTCGTCCTTGAGTATTTCCCCCTCTCCCCACCCACTTCCTCTCCAGTGCCCTGGCATCTCTCATTTATGATCTTGCTGGCTACAAACTAACTTCATTTGGCACCTGGAGGTACTGTTTTCATCGTAAGGTAGAACTGGGGATCTCCTCTGGGCCTCTTGGGCTTAATCTGCTCTTTAGCAGCCTTCGTTCTTGCATTTCTAAGTAAACACTAACGTCACCTCTGTGTAAGCATAGATATTCTTTCCCTGTGAACTGTTGATGACTTCAATTATATATGAATACATGAGCATCCTTTTAATAAACATCCTGAACTTGACAATTTAGTTTCTGATTTTAAAATGTCAAACTGAGCCTCTGATAAAGTTTGTTAGCAAGAACTTCCATGAACATTAGACAATGTCTGTATCAAAATTAAAAACCAGAGTTTAGGAAGACTGTTGAGATGTGGACATATAATATGATGCATCATTTCCATTCAAAGCATGAGTGTATTTAAAAGTTTATCATAGTAGAGACCCCTTAGAAAGAAGGTGTAGGATAGATGTGCCTTTTGGTTTTGCTGTCTCCATTCCACCTTCCTTGTGCTTGTGAAATTCAATAAGGTAAGATTTGTAAAAGCTGAAAGGGGCAAGTTCAAATTCTGAAAAATCTAGAAGATGCATAGAAGTCTGAGATGCATAGGAAACTGGAAAGAAGGACATGAAAACAAGTAAATGTTAATGTCTTAATGTCCTCTGGCTCAAATTGAGAAGTAATGGAAGTTACCTTTTCAGCGTTAGCAACCAAATGTCAGTGCAGTATCAACTAATGCATAGTGACAGGAATGAGAGAAAAAAAACATTGTTACGAGGTATGACGGAGGAAGAGGAGATGGCAGTTCAAAAATCTAGTATCAGATGGAACAATCAAAATGGATCCAGGCACACCACTTTGAAATCTGATCAGTTCTGTTCTGAACAGATCTGAAAGCAAAAAACATGGCAGTGGTGAGGTGGTGGTGGGTGCTGAAAATGTGTAAGGATTTGTAGTGATTGGGCAAACAAACAGCTGTAGGAAGAGTTGGCTGAAGGCCATCAGGGTAGACATACCCAGCTCAAGAAGTTTCTGGGCAACAAACTGTTGGAGCTTGGGATAATAAATTGAGGAAACATTATTATGTACTTCCCTTATTCTTTATACCGTTTTCTTCTTTGTCTGCTACAGAATACCAAATACTGGCATAGATGGACCTCTGGACATACCTGGAATGACTGCTTAAATGTCTTTATGCTTAGTTTGAATAGTGGCACCTTAAACACGTTTGAGACACTATTTGAAGTCCTCTTCTGAGGATACCAAAGGTAGAGTTTTTTTCAAGGGACTGCCCATAAAAGTGTTTGTTTCTGATGGTGTGTATGTGAAGAATGTGGTTAAATAGCCTATTTGTTTCCAGACCGTCTCATCCTGTCTTGTGCAGGAATGCACAGAATAGGAACGCACTTCAGGAGGTCAGTTCTTCTTTACCACCTGTACAAAAAGTGGCACTTTTTTCAGTTATATTGTGTTCCCCTTCTAACGTGTATTTTTTTTATACTGCCTTTGCTTGCATGACAACTGTTTTTCTATAGGTGTTGGTCTGGGACATGCCTTTGCCTCTGCAGTCTGACTGTCTTCTTGAGTTGCTATATGGATCTTCAAAAGAATCCATCCTGGTATCTTCTACAGAAGTTCGCTGTGCCTTTGTCTTGTACCATCCTACTATTGGTTTGTTCAGCCTTTCCAGAGCTGTGAAGATGTTTTGTTGAGGCTTTGTTTGTGGTCCACAACTTATTTTTCAAATGATGGTAGGGTTGCAGAAGATCATGTCTGCTTTTATTAGATTACAGGATACTCTTGTGCATAGTTGGTCAGCTAAATTACCAGAAGTCTTTGCTAATGTCATACAGGCCCTGTAAATTAACTGGACATGTGCAAGTTTAGGTTAAAACTTATTTGTAGGGTCAATACTTATCTCACATGAGATTTTTTTAGTAAATGAGATGATCAAAACACTGGTGTATCAGAGTTGAGAAATGTGAAGAAGGTCTGCTGAACTTCCTTTCCCATCCTTGAGACCTTATGGGTAGGTGATGACTGACTGCTGCATAACTACTGATAGTGTGGTAGTGTAATATTCAGTCCCCACAACTACTGATACTGTGGTGGTGTAATATTCAGTCCCCCGCTAAGAAGCATTTGAAGTACCGGTTCCAAAGACAAAACATCACATTCACTTTTCAGTATATCATCAGGAATGCTGGACACACTGGTGGATAATATCAGCTCTTTCAGATCCTCTAGCTGCTGACTGCAAAAACTGGCTGATACCCTTCTTTAGCTCCCTGTGGTTCCTGAGTACCTCAGTCTTCAAGCTGAAAACTCCATTAAGGAGGTTCAGGTTTTCTCTTCTTGGACAGCAAGAGCCTGGTCACTGCTAGATACCCTGGATTAGGACATAACCTGCTTGCTACTTTCTCTATTACACTACATCTCAGGGTCTTTTTGGCAGATAAAACAATGGTGTGTGATACTCTCTGTTCTAGCCCGTCCGTTTGAGAACATCTTAATCCTTCTTAAGATCAAGGGAAATGCTCTTTTCCATTATTCATGCAGAGCACACCTGTTCTATTCTGCACCTTGTGCTCTGAATAGTAGGACAAGCTTACGCAGAAGTGACTTAATGCTATTCGCATCATCGTTTGTCATAGAACAATTTTATCGTGTATATCTACTAGTCTTTTCTCTGATGTAGTAGATCATCGCACCTATTGCAGGTTCTGGGACAGCACGGGGTACGTGGAAGTTACAGAATAACTGAACGCTGGTGTGAAATGGAGAGGGAAGGTTTGGTCAGTGGGTGGCATCTGCCGAGGCAAGACAGTCTTGCACGTTTGCAGTGGGCAACCACACACAGACCGTGTCCTCTGGCCATACTGGTAGGATGTCTTCTCCTTTTCATATGTTTTTATATACTGTACCACCCACCCTCTGTCCACAAAGAGTGCCGCATCTTTTTATAGGTGTATTGCTTAACTACCTTAAACATAATGGCTCTCTGCTAATTTTCTAAAGGCTCAAAGAACAGTCTTATGTGAACAGTGGTGGGAGGACTCTTTATTTTTGTTTATAGTATTAGGTATTCAGGTGTTTTTTCTTACCTCGTCCTCTCAGTAGCCCTGTAGTGATTTCAAAAGGCTTCGAAGATAGATCAGTAACAATCCTAATGAAGAGTGTTTAGTATAAAAAGGCCAGTACCAATTGAACAAATTTGTGAGGATGGTGTTTGGGTCCTTTAAACAACTTGCATTTCGTGAGGCATCTGAGTGGCAGTGAAGTCAGCTGCAGATCCCACAAAACAGTTAAAGATGGCATGTGTGTAGAAGTCTGCGACTCGGGCTTTGCCTGCCCAGTCCACTTGCACGTATTAGATGTGCCTCTAAGGCTGCCTTTAATTCAGTGTCCTGTAAGAACTTGAATGTGTATGCTAAATATTAGAACAGCTGTGTTCAAAAATAGACTGTTTCTACTGCCCTGCCCTCCCCCCCCAATGTTGAACTTGATTTTCTTCTGACGCGATCACAAGACTGCTGCTGCAGTAGGGGCTTAATGCTATTTACGTCGTCATTTGACATAGCAACATCTCTCGGGGGATTTTTAAACAATGCAGCTGTTCAGGAGAGATGAAGAGGTTGAGGGTGGGGAGAGGGAAAAGGAGGAGAAATAATTTCATCTGCCATTAGGGCTATTGCGGGGGGGAGGGGAGGCAGCCAGCAAACCAGTGAGTTCAGTAGATTCATGATTCTGCATGAATGGACGGCAGGATCATGGGAGTCGCGGCTTTCCCTTGAATGGGAAGGAGCATCATGGGAATCTGGCTGCTTCTAATCTTTTTGTGAATGATTCTTTTCCTTTAACATGGCACTGCTTTTATGAATGACTCTGGGGGCAAAGTGCTGCAAAATCCTTCTCAAGCTGTGTACAGGTTCCTTAAGGAACGCTGGGGTGGGAGTCAGGTGCAGCAAAACACAGATGCTGCAAGGTTAAGCTACTGTTCTGCTCTTTTGAAGTCTGAGAGGACGTTGTGCTGATTTTAGTTCAATGTAATTAATTTAGCTTGATGGAAGCAGAATTGCCTTTTATATGAAGTATTTTTAATGCTTGCATTCTTTTTCTATTTCAAAGTGTAGTTGGCTACGTGTATTTTTCCTGTTCTGTTAAGGATGGAGATGACAGCATATCAGAATGTTTTTGGAGTGATTAAACTTGAAGTTCTGCTTTTCTTGTTCACCCACATGTTCCCTTTTTGATTTATGTTAAAAGTACTAAATATTCAAAAAGTTTTATGACACCAGAAGTGAGAATGGAAATGGAGGGCAATAAAGGATTGTTTTGCTTGGTCTGAAGCAACTCATTTACCATTTGGCTTAAGCTGGAGAGAAGTGTTCTGCTCAAGCTGTACTTGAACACTCTTGTCTATGTGCATTTTCTGATTTCTGCATTTTTTTGATTCTGTGCAAACCTGTATAATTTGTTTTCTTGCCATCTTCATCGTCCATTACAAACAAAATGCTGAATAATTTGACAATTTACATTCTCACCAGAAGTAGCTTAATGTTGCAAACTTCTTATGCAGGTTATGTTAAAATTCAAGGATTCCTATTGCAGAGGTGAAAATGTTAATGTGTGATATTAGCTACTTAATGTAATGTTCTGTAAAACCATAATAACTGATATATTCTTAATATCTGAATGGTAATTCAACTATTTCAAGCTTAAACTTTTAAAAACTTTTTTTTTCTAGAGGAGAATTACAAAGTGGAAACTAAAGTCATTGTGGCAGACTTCGGAGAGAGAGAAGATATTTACAGTAGAATCGAAGCGGGATTGGAAGGCCTGGAGATCGGTGTTTTAGGTTTGTATCTGATCTAAATCTTTCATAGTGGTGTTTCGTCTTGACATGCCTACTAACTTCTTCCCATATCGAAGTTCATTGAAACCAATTCACAAGACCTAATGTTTGCCTGACTAAAACTATGTTGCCGCATGCTTGATATGTTTCTTAGCTTTCTGTTGATGCAACTACACAAGATAGTGCTTGCATGTGGGCTTAGCTTCCAGGAATTGTGATGCTTATTCAGAGTTTTCAGTGTGGTGTTCTGCGATTGCTAAAGGCTCTTTATCTTATGGCTGTGGCACAGTGACTTGGCCCAATGCTCTCTTAGAACCTAAGCAAGCTCCAGATACTTAGATTCAGCTTAGCAGTAGAGCCCTGTGGGAGAACTATTAACTTTTAATTATAGAGCTGTTGAAATTTAATCATTACAATATAGCATCAAGTAACTGGCTCCTGCTTCAAAAATTTGAAGTGTGTTCTGGTCGTGTTGGTAAGCTGCTGTTCTTTTGCTGGTAGCAACACAATATGCCCGAGTATGGTTTGTGATATTGCAGGAGTGTAGGTGGTGTGGTAGTCCTTGAAAAAACAAGGTGATCCATCCAGTTACTTTGTCAAAAGTAGAACTGCGGTGATTTCAAGAAGGTGTTTATCACAGGTTAAGAGTTTAAACATAACAGCAGTCTACCTGAATCTGTTCTGAACAGTGGTGTAAAGGCAGTTTCTTACCAGTTTTCTGGTTCTTTCCGTAGAAGCACATATACCCGGTGTATATCCTATGTTTCTACAGTTACTCAATATGGGGATGAGAACCTGTGATGGTTAAACATAAGGCATGAAAATACATAAAGTCACATGACTTGGACATCTACTGGTATATGCCATCTGATAAAGTACTTCTCACTACAAAATTCATTTTACTAAACTGAAGTGCAATAATTGGAGCTAGAACTGTTTTTTAAAAAGGCATATTTCAAAATAAATTCATTACACACATGATGATCTACTAAATGAACTTTGTTGCTAATAGATGGATCTTGTTGTATGATGTCTGCAAATAATGCCTAAGAAAATAGCGTATATAAAAACTCAGTTAAAAAATAACATTAAAGGATAAAGCCCAGAATGTTCCCTGATACTTCTGACAGATTTGAGTACGTGCAACTCATGATATGCAGTATTTAATTGCTATAAAAATTCAAATCCCTTGGAGTAGCTGCAACTGCCAACAATGTGTTTTGTGTAAAGACTAGTTGTGACAAAGCTGTGGATGCCGTGTTTCTCATTTCTGAAGGAAATAAGTTCCAAAGAAACATTGAAGATTAAAATTAATGTCTGTTATAATTTGTCCTGTCAAAATCAACTTGGGGAATGTAAGGCTTGGTAGCTGCCTGTCACGTAGCAATTGCTGCAGAATAGTGTATCACGTAGATGTCTCAAAACACCAGCAAACCTTTTACTGTGTGAGGTACATGCCCACACTGGAAGGGTTTTTATTATTTCTTAGGCTGTGATAAGGTTATGGTGATGCACAAAATCATGAAAATCTGACTTTCTATAGCCTTGCTCAAAGTGAGCAGTAAAGCAGTGAATGTGTCTCAAATTTTGTGTAAGCTTATTACAGGAAAACAGGCACGTTCCTCAAACAGAGCCTGGTTCTTGCTTTTATTTGCTTGAGCACCTTGACTAAAAACATGTTAAAAATAGCAACTAAATGCTCTAGAGTTGTGTATTCTCTAGCTGAGTTCCTCTGCTTTTTTTTTTTTTTTTTTTTTT
>VFFE01009229.1:3767383-3923970 GCA_008921705.1 Burhinus oedicnemus
GGGGGGGGGGGGGGGTGGGGGGGAAACCCCACCAAACAACCTGGGTTGAAGTAATTAATACATTCTTTCGGTTAATTCTGAACGCTGCCAACAGGGAAAGATTTTTGCAGATGTAACGAGTCCCCGACTACGCAGCGGCAGCAAACCAGAAACCCTTTTTTCTGAAGGCGGATCATCTCCGTCGAAAACGCGGGCTGCTGGGCGCAGGGAGCCCGCCCTGCCGGCGGTGTCTCCCGCCCCGAGCCGGCGGAGCGCTGCGGGCCTGGGCTCCTGCTGCCACCTGCCGGCCGACCGACGGCCGGCCGACCGACCGACTCGCCCCCGCTGCCCGCGGCGGGGCTGGCCGGGGCTGCCCGCTCCCCTCCCCGCGGCGGGCCGCGGCTCTGTCGCTGTCCTGCGCGGGAGTCCGGGGCTGAAGGAGGGTCACGCTGCGTGTCCCCCAGCGGTCGCTCACCTCCAGCCCTCGGGACGCCTGGGGAAGGGAGCGACTGGCCGGAGGAGTACTGGGGAGACTTACCAGCAGGCTCTTTTGTGTGTCTTATTTCACTCACTTATTTATTTATCAAAAAAAGAGATGTTAAACAGTTTCACTTAATGTCCTGCCAGGCACCGAGAGCTTTTCTTTGGCTTGAAACTCCATTTCTGCGACTGCGCCTCCGTGTTGCAGCGATGTCGCTCGTACACTTGCACGGTGTGCGCTGACGTTTCTAAAAGAGGAAACGTTCTTCCCCTGCGCTGTGAAAAGCGGTGGAAGATGGGTACGATGTGCTAAGGATGCCAGCTTTTAAACAATTGGAGAATTAACATTTACACGTTTAAAATGGCTTGTGTATTCACTCTCACGTTCCACTTGTGTGTGTACAAGTATATTTATCATAGAGTCACAGAATGGTTGGAGCTGGAAGGGACCTAGTCCTTCCCTAGTTGGAAGGATCGTCTAATTCCAACCCTCCTGCCATGGGCAGGTAACACCTTCCACAAGTTACAGTTTACAGTTTAGTACTTACAGTTAAGGAAACTTGGCTAAAGGGGTTAGAATGTTTTAAATGCAACACTTTAAGAGTATTGCTTGAAAATCAGAGCATTAGAAATCAGGTGGCATCCAAGCAATCTAATTAAAACTTCATGCTTTTGTTTCAGTCAACAACGTGGGAATTTCGTATGTTTATCCTGAATATTTTCTTGATGTTCCAGACCTGGATAAAGTAAGTGCTTTTGTAGGACCTTCTGGTGTTCTCATTTTTAGCACTAAATGCTTTTAATGGATATGGCAAAAGTATTTAGGTTTGGTTAAAGTACTCGCATAACAAGGTTTTCTGTTTAGAATTAAGGGTTCAAAAAGCTAAGAGACTTAGATAAGCAACGTAACACAACTCAGATGATGGTTTTTTGTGTTGTTTTTTTACTTACACTCTTCCCTGCTGCTTCATTTTATATTTCTATTTCAGACAGATGCTCTGGGGCCAATATCTGAATTCCACTCCTGCCTGTGGTCTCATGTGGTGGCTGTTCTTGAGCTGCTTTAGCTTGTGGGGAGGTTCTTAAGTGACGAAAGGGAAGCAAGCGACTTCGAGTGGAAGCTGCATATTCCATAACACTGTTATGAAACTTAAATATGATAGTTTTAGACATGTAATGTAGGGACAATCTTGGTTCCGTTGAGTACTTTGAAAACTCTGACTATGAACGCTTCCACTCGTGCATGATTTTGTTTCCAAATCGCCTCTAGCTAACTATTCACTGTGGGTTTGTGCTTTCTGCTTAAGTATTGATAAATGTATCTGGGTTTTGGTTCACCTTCAATTAATAATATTTATGTCTATTCATGTCAAAAATGTCAGAATTAATTAAAGTTTATAAATATTGCAAATAGTGTTAGGAAATACAGTGTCAATGTGATACATCTGTGTTGTTCTTTATTAGTGTGAGTCCCTAATCAGAGACAAAACTTGACCAAGAGAAATTCAGACTTTGCTTTGGAAGTCTGTCGCTGCTCCTAATACTTAAGCAGGAAGGCAAGCAGTAAAGTGTAAGTGTAAGGTTGAATTTATCCTGGCACTTATAAGCCAGAGGGTGTGTAAATATTGATCAAATAACTTGAAACAACAAAATGCAAAACTCTGTTTTCTTGCAGACAATTGACAAAATGATCAACGTTAACATCATGGCTGTTTGTAAGGTAAGTGTCCTGTTACCAACATTGTTCTTGATGTCTTAATTCAAAACCAGTAAGCAATTACTTTCACCTGTTGGGACACAGGTTCATTTTTCATCTTGGAGTAATCCAGAGGTTGTGATTGTATCAGACTGTTTTGATTGTTGTGTGAAATATAATTTGCTGCAAAGATACCTATTAGCTATTTAGAAGAGCAAGGTATGTACACAAAACAACACTTAATGCTTCTTCATGCTTGTCATTCTAGTTCTTCTTGAAAATTGTTCACTCTTCTCCCCCTGTATCTGTGTTTCTTGGGGTAGGCAACCCTTATCTCTGCATACCTGAGGTTTTTTGTACACTAGTGAGAAAGCACTTAAATATTTTCTGTGAAATATATAAGCAAGAAGGAAAACCAAGTTCACAGAAGTGTTCATTAACTTTTGAAGTAAAGTCACCTTCCCGTTTTGATATTTAAACTGAAGTCTTTGTTGGGAAGAAGTCAACCTGACTTCAAGTTAAAACATATGGCTGTTCCCTTGTTTATTAACATACGAGGCCCATTCAAAAATCAGATTTTCGTCCTAGTATTTCTAAGCTTAAAAGGGGCAGAGGGAATAGCAGCTGCTTACATGACACAGGGAGTCAATTAGAGTATTACTAGTGAGTGCTGAAGAAAATCCTTGTGATTATTCTCTGCTAAACCTTAACTTTCTCTCCTTATGCATAACAAAACTTGCACCTCCGTTAGCTGAGGGTTAACCTTTTGCCGCAGAGCCAAAATATTAGGTGTTTCAAAGCTGGCTTGAGAGACTTGTCTTTCTTGCAGCTGCTCTGATTAGGAGAAGTACTAAATTTATCTAGTACGGTGCTCTCAGGGAGTCTGAAGTGTAGCTGTTTTGTTTCCACGTGAGGAGGCACAGGGCATCGTAAAACAATTCTTCTGTAAGGTTTTCACACCTTATTAAAACATAGGCAAACAGTGAAAATGCAACCCTTGCGTGACTGAATTGGATTGTTAATGTCAGCTTGCTGCTGCTGCTAACTCTCACTTTTGTGCGTGTTTTATTTGACGACTTAGAACTACTTGTTGCAAAGTTAGAAATGCTACAACAGTGAGTCTTCAAAAACTTTTCACCTTGAAAATTACTGCTAACCTGACGAGCACCGATTTTTAATTGACCGAGGATTGTGGCCCATAGTGTCTTGTTGCACCCCTGCAAGGTTTTCATCAGGGGAGTCAGTTATTAATGGGCACCTCTGAAAGTTTCTCTATGGAAGTCATGTAGCAGATATTTTTTAATGTTAGCATTGCTACAGCAGGTGTAAACATGAAGAAGTATTGTAATGCATAGACCTCTTAGCTAGAGATTAGTGTAATCAGGAGAATGCCTCTGCTAAGGTGTGACATCTGTGCTGTGCCAGCAGAGGGAGTGCACTATTCAGTGATTAAAGAATTTGGGGTGTCAGTCTTCCTGGAAGCATTTTGTTAGAATAGAAAAGTTACAGATTGACTACTTTAATATATATTTCTGAAGATGGTAGGCTAGAATTATAGTTGACGCCTACTTTAACTTGGTATACACCTAAAAATCCAGAGATGCAGCCAGATTCTATTGGCTTCCAGCATAAACTAGGGCTGGTTTTGTGGCTTGAGTCTTCATGTTTATGATCAGTGGTGGTCAATAATTTAAGAAAATTGTCATACAGTTTCTTGTAAAATTTGCATTGTGTCAGCCTCTTCACATTCTAACATAGTTGTCTTCACACGTATAAAAACTTACTGAATATCTACTTGCTGTGTGTTAATAGTGTTTTTCCTTCTATTTGCAAACTTTTTTCTTGACTGTGAACAGCTCCTGCTACCGGGTATAATCAGAGTTTGAGCATAAGCTTCCAGGCTTGAAAATGCTTCCTCCTGCATGAGCCTGTTGTGTAATTAAACAGTAGGCATGCCAGATGCTTACTGTTTTGGGGAGAGGAGCACATTAGAGATATGTACCATCTGTAAGTAATTTTTTCAGGAGAACCCATAGAACTAGAGAATCGTGGTAGGAAAAAGTAGTTTTAGGAAAAGTCTATATGTCCTTTCACTTACATTTTTGGGACGTAATCCTATGAATATTTAGTTCAGTGTTTTAGGTTGATACAATCTCTTATCTAGGGGTATAAGTGTGTGTTAAAAAAAAAAAAATATTCTTCCTTCTTGCCTGATTAAAACCATGAAGATTGGGATGGAAAAGGGTGCCAAGTTCCTAAGCGAGGAGATGAAGGTCTGCTGAAAAGGTGGAAAAGGTGAAGGTACAGGAGAAACAAAGCAGGTTTTGCTGGTACCCATTCAGGCTCTGCTCACAGTATCTCCCGATCCTTGTCAGAGGTGTCGCATAACCCATCTGCTGTTACATTCTGGAGTGTTGCCATCCACTTCCTTGCCTTTGGGACAAAACTTCATCAGTGCCTAAAAGGTAACGATATCTCCTGTCTCTTGGTAATCTGAACCATGTGCCACCAGCAACATCTCTGGACACCATAATTCTTCTGGCACACGTGTCCGATAACTCCACTTCAGTTCTGGCTGAAATACTCCTTAGGCCTAAAGTGGGAAAGTCAAGACATTCAGCACAGTTTGGTTCTGTAGAAACGTTAAGGTCTGTTTTGTTGCCGGAAGTGTAGGCATTTTTGGAGGGTAACACTCATCCCTTACCTTTTGACCTATATTTTTTTTTGTTGGGCAACTCATTGGATTTCCTAGGGGATATGCAGCATGTAGGAAGGGGTACACTGAGAGGTAAGACCTCATCTTCACCTCACAAAATAAATTATCAATCTAGTTGGTCCTGCTGTTTAATACTTTGCCCAACTGTACAGGGATCTAATACTATGAAGTTTTCCCCAATGTTTGAGAACTTGTTTCCCATCAGAGCTTTTAAACGTGTTTCTTTCCCAAATCCTATTCCATGCTGTCTGCTCCCATCATGTCCTTAGAGCAGTGTTGGGTTAGGTCACCCGTGAACCCCACAGTGGTGCAATTTTGGGGCTCAGTCAGTCTGGCATGAAGTGTTGTGGTTACTGTGATCTGCCTTCAAAGCACCCTGTACACCACTGAAGGCGAGCTACATAAAGCTACATAAAACATGCTGGTAATCTCACATCTCCTAAAGTACTGGTTAAAAAACCCAACCAAACACCACCCTGCCCGTAGCCCCCCACCCCCCGTAGGTTCTTTTTAAGCTCTTCAGAAAATACCACATTTTTATAGTGATGTGCAGTGCAGGAGTCGCTCCATTCTTCATGTAACATACAAAATAAGAAGTGCCTTGGGTCTTGATGATGCTGTAAATAGAATGAAGAATTTTTGTTTGTGGTATTTTCTCAGGAAAGCTTGAGACTTAACGCAGCCTTATACAAGGATTGAGTTGACAGATACATGAGGAAGAAGATGGGGTAGTATGCAAAGTTTCAGGGTTCCTGTCACAGTTTCATCTCAAGCTTCTGGGGGGATTTAAAAAGTGGAACTTTTCTTTAATGATTGTTGGTGGCAGTTCAGGTAATGTGGGTTTGCATTATAATTTTTTGATTCTCATCCCATTTTGAGACACAGCCTAAACATATTTCTGACATTGAATAAAATAACAGGTCAAAAGTCCTGGGGTTTTTCACTAATCGGCAAGTGTTGAAGAGCCAGAATTACAGTTGCTCCATATAGTTTTCATCTATAGTTCCTTTGGATCAACTGCATCTTCTTGGGTCAATTCACCTCTGTATGCTACATCCCTTGGTTTCACCTGGAAAAATAATTAAACTTGATTTGGCTGTTGGATTAATGTACTGAAAGCCAAGGATACCAGACTTGCTGTCCAGTGGAAAAAGTGGGTAGGTAATGAGCATAAAGAATAGTTTCCCATGCTTCAGGGACCCCTTCTTTCTCCTTTGGAAGCTGCAAGAGATACTTAGTATGTGAGGAAAAGCAAGTATGTTATTTCTGTTCGCAGCATCGCAGTATGCTAATTGCATTGGGAGTGAGGCATAAACTTGTGTTCTCTTGAAAAACGAGTAGGACTAAATAGTTGAGGGAGTGCTGGCTTAGCGGTTGATTAAGCAAGGAGCTGAATTGGTTTGCAAGCTATTATGTTGTGGGGGAATGTAAATTTTAGGCTTGCAGTCCAGTCTTCGGTTGGAAATTGGCATTAACAGAGGAAGGGGGAGATTAAATTACATATATATATACATGCCTTGGTGTCTGTGCGAATCTTCACCTTGATCACTTACTGATGTTTTATACTGAGAGTCAAATACAAAGGGATAATAGGCCTACAAGATTGAGGATTTTTATCATCACCGTATTTAAGTTTATAATTTGCTTAAGACTTCAAAATACGTAAATACTCTGTGTTGAACTGAGAGATCTAGTGTCAGCTGCCCTCTTAATGGGAGAGGTGCGAGAGGTGACTTATACCAGGTTGTGAATCCCAGGCAGGACAAGGGAACAACTACAAAGTCTGAAACTGAGTTTGGGGGGGGGAACCAAAAAAAACAAAAAAAAAAACCCAAAAAACACAACCTACAACTGATGAAAGGGGGAGAAAAAGCTAGTATATTTGAGAAAGAAGGGAAATACTCTTTTGCAAACCTTTGCATAGAAAGAAGAAAAGCCTGGGGAGCAATAATCCTGAAAGACAGTAGGAAATGACATCTCTTTCTCTCTCTCCTGTGAGTGTTCAGCTGGGCTAGTGCGGCCTAATACCCCTGTCTGTAAAGGTACCTTACCAGGAATCAGATGATAGTTGCTTGTGCCCTACTAGAACCCTATGTGATTCTTCTATATTTGCTGTGTATTGGAGAGGATCACAGTAACTGAAACATAATTCTGAGGGTAGTGGCAACACTGACTTGTGAGAAGAGATCACTGTGTGCGTGTATTCCAGTCTAGGCAAGAGGTTTCTTTACATTTATATTCAAAGTCATAATCAAGGGGGGGGCAGGATGACAATTTAGCCAAGTACATAATGCAAGTTTATAACAGAGAGGGACAGTTGCCAACCCTTGGAAGAGGAGCAAGTGTTCTGTGAAGGTGGCCATGAATATCATTCAGATGGTCCAGAGGGAGAAATTATATGCTGCAGTTTCCCACCTTGCTGACTTTGAACCTGAGAGCATGATACATGGGAAGCTGGAACAAGGAAAAGGTAGCTGTGATAAATACTTTTCAGCAATAATCATGGAAGCACTTGGGATTTTTCTTCAAAGTACAAGTAACTCGGGGAAGCTTAGGAAATCCTGGAGTTCTGCGGCTTTTTGTAGATTTGGGGTTGAGACAAATATGTATTCCATACCTTGAAAAGAGAAAGTTCAGACTTACTATTTGAGTAGTCTTTTTCCTACGTAAGGCCAAGGAGGGGAGGAGAAGATGCTTATTTTGAGAGCTTTCCCTTGTAAACTAGACTCTGAAAGCTTGTGGCTCTAAATAGGGAAAACTTTCTCTCCTAAAAATATTGTTCAAAGGAAAGTCACTGACAATGAACAGGGCTTGCAGTATGTTAAGTTTGTAGTTCCCTTTGTATGGCCCGTGCCCCTTTCTGGCTACTGATCTTGGCACATGGCTTATTGCGTGATTTTCTGTTGAATTGACGTCAGGTTTACTTGCCATTTTTTGCAAAAATAAATCATTCTTGTGCAGCTTAGGCTATGAGCTGCATTAAGAAGTTACTGTTTCAAAAGAGATACATAATAAAAACTTAATAGCAGGTGCTGAGAACAGGTTTCACCATCAATTTGACTACCAGTGCACGAGTGCAATTCCTTAGTTGTTTCAGTGCAAGGTCTGCGGATGAGAGTTGCATAGGCACAGTGTCCGTTAACTACTCGTTAAACAGCTAGTACATTTGTGAACTTGTGTGAGTCCTCTGCCCAGGCACTATGAATTATCCTGTGGTAGCAATGATGGTTTTCACGTGGGTGGGTGCACCACAGGGAATTGCCAATCTTTAAGAAGTTACGTTGCTTTGAGTTGTTAGAATTTCAGCCCAGATTTGTGAATGAGATCTGAAGGAAGCTTCTTAGCTGCATAACAAAGAAATGTTGTCCAAGTTCTCTAGCTTCATCCTTTGTTGTATTTGCATAGGCTTAATTACAGATCATTATACCTTTTGGAAGTGGAAAGAGTGACTTGCAGTCATAACATTTTACCGCAGAATGATTTCTCTCTGAATATACAGCTGTGGCATTAGGCTTCTGGCTTTGGATAACAATTACGCAGCCCGTAATTTGTGAAGGATGACTTCGAATATTTACCTCAGCCTTTCATACTCTATTTTAGCAGTCGGAGTGAATATCACTCGAAAGGTATTCAAAACTTTACAAATTATTATTCTTTCCCTAATCTCTGCTGCTGAGCTATTGCTTGGATCAGAGTGAGAAAGGACTGCAACTCAGTGATCACTAAGTATGGGAGATTTTTTTTTTCTGAAGAGAAAACACTAGAAATACATGGTTTTAACTTCTATTTGTTAGTCCCCTAATAGGAGCTTTTAAGTGTAGCACCCGTTTTAGAACATAAATCTAGCCATATGGCTGTGCATTTTTGTGTCTCCAAGTAGGAATCTCTGCTTCTTTTAGACTAAAAGTGGTGTTCCTTTTTCCAAAATTAGACTGTAGAAGACGGGTCTGGTGATGAAGAGTGGACAACAATACAACCAGTGCTTGCCAGGCATGTAATAAATGCAGTTGCAGATAAATGGACATCAAGAAATGCTAACTGCCTGTAAAAGATTAATGAAATGGTCTGTAATGAATCTCTACCGTAGGTCAGCCATTTGCTGTGAGCGTTCTGGAACTTAGGAGCTGGAGGGTTAGGTGTGAAAGAAGTTGACTTAAAAAAAAAAAAAAAAAAAAGCAGCCCTCCAAACCAAAAGAACTACACCCCAAACTCTGTGGTAGTGTTTTGTGTATATGTGAAATCATTGTAAAACAAACAAGCAAAAAAACCTCCACACTGCTGCTTCATGGTTGTGTGCTAAACATAACTTGTTGCCAGACTATATAAATGTAAAAGATTAACAATGTCTGATGTCAAGGAGACTGTCCTGAGCAAATTTCTCAGAGGCACACACATGCATGCACGTTCTCACTCTACTCTAATGCACACTTGCAGAAAGCAAAACCAGTTTTCTTTGAGCTGGCAGTTTTCACATAGCCTAGTGTCCGGCTACTCTGTCTGAAATGACCTGAGCCTTCAGACTCTTGGGAGCATTCACGCTTTGAACTGCTGCAGTGGCATTTCTGTAGAAAGTAGTATTCGTTTGGAAAAGCGGTTCCATGAAGGAAGCCTCAGTGAGTTCAGTAAGCACTGACTGAAGGCACTCCTCTTAGGGTAGTTCCCAACCTCTTTAGGTTGCCTGCCACTTTCTTCTTCTTTTATTAGATTGCCTTCAGAGAAAGAAACACTGTCGTAGAGTTCTCCGGCATCCTACATGCTAATTCCTACAGGCTCAGACTTCAATGTTTTGGCATTTATGAAATATACCCCATTACAGAACTAGCTATCTCTAAATAAGACCAGCTAAAATTTGTATTCTTTATCTGGGAGGTAGTTATGCAATTTTAGATGTTTGTTGTTAAGCTGCCTATTTCATAATGGCATATCTGAGATTATAGCTACTAAAGACAAGACTGTTAACCAGTTTGGCTATTTTGGATAAAGATCACGCCAGCATGTATGGACACTTATTAGTGGCAAAACTACATTTCTGCTGTAGATTGTTTTATTTGAATTAATGCTGGGAATATTTTATGTGTGTGTACAATGTATAAATTCGCCAGACCTGAATGAGGTTGCAGAATGCCCTGCCAGCATTTTTCCAATAGTGCTCTTGTGCTGCTGGAACAGTCTGAGTATGGACTTGGCTGGGTGAGATGAAACTGACTCAGAGCGCTGCCTTCTGTTATTTTATTCTTTTAAAAAATTGGTATTTTTTTTCTGTACATAAAGATACTGAGCATTCATATATCTCTTTTCACAGAACAAAAGATGTAAAAATACAGATAGGAAAAACAATTTTGCCCTATTTCACGGATTTTTTTAAAAATTCCCTCAAAATATTAATTTTAATGGAAACAAATGGGAGTGATGTTGAGTATGAAATCCATTTTTGCCATCAGGGTTTTTCTATGGAGGGGAAAAAAACCTGTCCGGGTGAACTTTAGAAACAGACTAACACAGCTGGTGGTGAGAGGCTCTTGATTTCTACCTGAATTGTATACCTATTGTAATACCTCAGCTGTCAATGGCTTCATTTCATTTATGTAAGTCAAACAATTATTGTAGCATATTTCTCTGTGCTCTCATTTGGATATCAATAGTAACCAGCAGGTTTGTGATACGCTGTTAGAGCTGCTTGGTGGGTTGTGAAGTTTGGATTTAGACCGTGAGTGCATTTGTGTGGATTTATGACAAAGTTGCAAACGTGGGGTCCCCTCTGCATTACAGTGGGAGTTCCTATACTGGTGTTTCAGACTATTTATGGGTTGCCTAAGGGAAGGCAATTGCAGTCCACGTCCATGTGTCAATCTGTGGAGATGATATGCAGCATTACACCGCTCTTAGAGGCAAGAAACAGTATACTGCTTTTTGCCAAGCGATCTGTGGGAGAGATCATAAAGCTTGCCCCAGATAAAAGATCTGCCAGTCTTGAACTAGTTTTAAACTCAGCCCAAATCATTCTTTAACATTAAAATAAATAGTTGTTTCCACATCTCTTCTGAAGCATTAACATATGGAAAAGCTCATGTTTTCTTAGACTGTTAAGTTAGACTATTAAGTCTTAGTTACTTAGAATATTAAGTCTAAGTTGGAGGTTTTTTTTGAAGTTGCATCGGATCTGTTTAGCTTGGTGATGTTTACCAACTCTGCATACTTAGTTTGACTTCTGGGGCAGTGCTAAGAGTTAAATATGTCAACAGCTGACTTCATGAAAGTGAAGTCTGTTCAATTGCTGCCTGTACAGTCCCTTATCGAAGCTGTCATGCAGCATGGCTGATGGGAGAATCTATTCTCAGTGAGACACGCCAATAAAATACAAAACAGCCCTTGTCTAACATTTCTTTTGTGTGTCAACTGCAATCAACTGAAAATTTTTCTTTTGTGATTTTTTCCCCCTTTACTCCTGAAAGGTTATGTTTTATGATTAAAAACAAACAAAAAAACCCCAAACTCGGATTCAGTCATATGTAAGGGCTAATGCAGTGGTAATAGTAATATGAAAAGCTTGCTACAGTAAGATTGTTTCTTTGTAGTAAAAGTGCTTACAGATGTTTTGTGCTTCTGTATATGCTGATTTCTTTTTTGCATGTGTGTTTCCTCCCATACTACTCAAATGTTTCATATTTCAAGCTAGCAAGGTGATTTGGAAGTACCATTACATTTTGGTGCCATTAGTACTTCATTACCCCCTCCTCACTGTGTTCCCAAGAACTTTCTTGGAACACCTTTTAAAGATGTGAAAAGTGGTAACAATTTATATTTCTTGTGTGATCTGTCTTTGGTGTCAGTGACATGACGTTTATTAACAGGGTTGCTTGGGGGGAGGGTAGTATTATTTGGCATAAGCTGAATTTTGAAGACATTTCTTGAAGGGAGAAATTTTGGATTTAAATTGTATTTTAGGATAGTAGTAATTAGTAGTAGGAAAATTAACTATTTCACACCAATTAAAAATTTGTCAAAGTTTGGATCAATGCTTGATTTGCTTCCCTTGTCAGAGCTACTCTGTCTGCAGCTGTTTTAGGATTACTGCTCCGGAGAATCCTTCCACCAGGTTGTAAATAGATTGCTGAGTCATAACAAAGGCAGGAGCTTCCAGACCAGTGGAGGGGTTTGCCAGGCTACTTTCCTTGTGGTGGGGAGTGTAGGTTTTTCAGTGTGAAAACATCTGTGTAATCAGTAAAATATGTTTTAGAGCCTTCAATGTTTTCTGTAGGTAATACCACGTAGCAAACTTATCTTCACTAGTTCTGTCCAGGGCTCTTGCTGCTCCATAATTTATTTTTAACTTAAAATCAGCAGTTCAGTAAGCCTAGCTAAAATGCATTGGATATTGTCTTGAGTCTTGGCATAGGTGGTAAATTTAGTCAGTCTTGAGGAAGATGCATGCTTTTTGTGGGGAGAGAAAGATCATACATGTTACCGTAGTACTCTGGTGCTGTAATGTTCTTTAGAGGCCACGGATGCTGCAGAGCAGTGAAGACATTTTTTTATTTACTCTGATTGTACTTAAGCTACTAGCTGGATGGGTTCACCAGATTCAGTGCACACACTACTTGACAGAGCCAAGCTATCCAGGTAGAATAAAAATAAACTGCCTACGCAAAGTATGGTCTCTGCTTCCCTGAGCCTTGGTTGGGGTGGAGGGGGTGGCAGCTGCTTCGGGGAGGAAGGGAGGCTTCCCTCGGTCTCTGGCTGTCTGGTGTCTGCGTTCTCAGCCATCACGAATGTTTTCTTTTTGCAGATGACACGATTGGTGCTGCCCGGCATGCTGGAAAGGTGAGTCACACTAACACTATCCAGACAAAGTCATCATTATTTATAGGGGAGAATCCTTTCTTGAAAAATTCATTACTGTGACTAATCAGCCTAGTCTCCATGTTTTAATGGCAGAGTAATGCTGGGTGAGTCACGCTGATGGTGCATGAATCATCAGACGGTGGAAGCCTTTTCCACTCGATTCCCTTTTTATTTTTCCTCTCCCTTCTCCACTGTTGTGGTGATTCCTTTTAGAACAGAATTAAAAAGCCCGTCTGACTCATCAGCACTAACTCAACAACCTGCTATTCTGAGGGGGTGGTTACAGTTCCTGGGAATAACCTTCTTAAGGCTATTTCTCTAAGTCATTGTAAGTAAAATGGATGCAAAGAATATGTTCTCATTATACAGTAGGAGGTATATTGAGGAAAGGCTGTGATCATTTGGAAAAGTAGAATTGGAGACCAGCTCTTTAAAATAAGAGTTAATGTACACCACTGTCGCCATGGAAGACGTGTACTGACTTCTTAGCTAGCTCCCAGGTGAAACTAAAAGGTGCACCGTGTCCATGTAGTCCCTCCAGGCTGTTTTCTAGCTGATGTTGACTGTCCCAGGCTGTTCTCCATCTCTGTTGCAGTGCTAACCCTGGCGTGCTGGGGCTTGCCCCAGATCAGGTCTGAGCTATGCTCACAATGCTGAGGAAAGCTGTGTAGAACCATGCCTGACAGTCACCGTGGTACTGCCTCCAAATGAATACTGTAGGAAGAGCATGTATATGGGGCAGACCTCCAAATCCAACAAAGATTAAGAAAAAAATTGGTATTTCTTGTATCATCCCGCTATCTGGGAGTCTTCATTGCAGATCTGGATTCAATTATTCAAGTGTTGCACAGACGCAGAGCAAATGTTTCACATCCAAAAGTTTCTTCTTGGGTACAAACTGTCAGAGCTAGTGGCCAGTATGGGAGTCAGTGTCTAGCACATCAGGCTGATGGCAAGCTTAGATTTTTAGTTAAACAATCAGGAGATAAGAATGAATTTTTCATGTAACAAAACTTGAATTAGATAAGAAGACCCAAGACAGAGTTCTGGGGTGGATATGTAATATTTCCCAATAAAGCTAGAGTAGAGGATGAGGATTATAGTATAGTGATGATTAGCTACTCGGGGTTTGTAAGTCGAAAGTTACTCCTTGCCCATGTCCTATTATTGATAGATAAAGGGACCTGCCTTTTGTGAAACTACTGCCCTCTGAATATGCCAACATGACCAAAGCCGTTCTGCTTTCAAAGGATTTAATGTTGTTTTGTTATCAATTTTTGGAACTTTGAAGCTCTAACAATTTTTTGCCTTAGTTTCTTCTTTGTCTAAAGAAATGTCATAGTTATCCGTTTGGCAGAGTTGATCTCTTCAGCTTCTCAGGGCAGAATGATGTCTACTCTACTTACAGAGTATACTCTCTGTTTTTCTGTTATGTATTAACCTGGGTACGATGACTTGAATGAAAGACAGCAAGCCAGGATCTTGTGGTTCTGACTACCCTTGAGCACACTATGTCATATTTCTCACTTTTCTTAACTACATGATTACCTCAGGAATCTCAAAGATAAATGTTCAAGAAGCTTGGAAAGAAAAGGTTAATAGTGGTTTAAAAAAAAAAAGTAGTACACATCCTGTGTGTGAGGAGCTACTTTGACTGCTCCATTTGAATGAAGACTTTGGTTTCTCTCCCAAGAAAAAATATTTGAAAAAGCTTCTGCTTTCGGTTTGGTTTTGTGAAGTCAGTTAGGTTTGCAGTGCACAGAAGCAGTGTCTGCAGCTGCCAACTCCTGCATAGTCATAGCTCACAGGCCATTAACACCACTAAGAGTCTGTAACCACAGGAGGACGGTGGCTGTCCAGCAAATCCAAGAGCATGAACGAATGGTAGCTGTACTTGGCTGCTCTTTGGGCCAACCATAAATTTCTCACATGGGACCGTGGGTTAGGAAAAAGGGCTTCAGGCTCTAAGAATAAAACTAGACTAGAAATCCCATCGTTATTCCTCACTTGTTCAAGGAGGATAGCATGTTGAGTAGATAGACGTCACGTAGTACGCTATAGCATCTTGCAGCTATAGTGCATACTTTTATGTATTTGAGTGTTGGTTTTATGGCAATATATTACAAGACAAATACAGAAATAGAGCAGACTTTACATGCTTTGCATCCAGGTCCGTAAGGAGAAAACACGACTGCATCTTGGCGTGTCAGTTACTTTTTATTTATAATAAACATAGCAGCATTAGAGGAATGTCACTTCTGGGACTGGCATTTAGATTCTCTGCTGTGGCTCCTTTCCTGTGCTCTGAACACTTAAAGTGACAATTTATAATCTGTGGCTTCCTATTACACTTAAATGAG
Source organism: Burhinus oedicnemus (assembly GCA_008921705.1). NCBI lineage: Eukaryota > Metazoa > Chordata > Aves > Charadriiformes > Burhinidae > Burhinus > Burhinus oedicnemus. The sequence continues at coordinate 3,782,457 of VFFE01009229.1, forward strand.
CAGTTCCTCTGTAAATTTTCAGGCTACTGTCTAAGGTGGGAGACTCATACAACTGAAAATCAAAGCTTGATGTCTTTGGGAACCCAAAAACCAACCACAACAAAAATCAGTTGACTGTTTCTAGACAAATATCAAACTATGGTATTTATTGCCAGGGAAGTAGCAAGTGCATAATTACATTACAGAGGAAGCTTGCTCTTTCCACTTGGCGTGCAGCTGGAGCAGGCGCTGGTTGCCACAGCAACAGGGAGATGGCTAAATATAGCCTCTCTGGCGCTGGACCGCTTAAGGTAGAATGATGGGGAGGTGTGAGGGTGTGGGTCTGGCTCTCTTCATCCTGACCAACTTTTTTTTTTTTTTAAAAAGTGCACAGTTGAGTTGGATGGAGCCAAAATTTCTTTTTGCTGCACTGATGCTCGCGTAGTTCTTAAGATCCCTCCCTAAAAACATTTCTTCTGCAATTCCTCTAAGTAGTAAAATTGTAATTGGAGTAATTGGAAGTGTTCCCCCTACACACATGCTTCTCAGTTTCCTTTTATCTGGAGGTTTTAAGTTATGAGCTTTTAAGAGTAGGACTGTTTTCTTTATAAAGAAAAAAATACAAACTGCAAAATCCACAGTGGCATCGACCGCTTCAAAGAGACCAATACATGGAGCTTCTGCAAGGAGCTGCTATTAATTTGTGTTTCCAAGAGGGTTTTCTTCACTGGGTCAGACCATTAACTCACTGCACCTAGATGATGGTCACTGCTGCTGGAAAGTTGCAGTCCAGCCAGACGCTGGAGACCTGTGCTTTACACCCCTCTTCTAAAGCTTCAGTTTGTTTTATAAGCATGAGGCTCATGTTCATCCATGTAAATGCTTACCCCTTTTTGAATCTTGTTAAGCTTTTGTCCTCAATTAAGTCTTATGGCAAGTACTCCCACAGTCTGAATATGGGAAGAGCACTTCCTTTTATCGGATCTAAATTTCAGTCTTTTATTTAAATAAATGTCATCTATCTGTTGTATTCCGAGAGCATAAATCAAGATCTTGATCTTTGTCATTCATTAGTCTGTATACTCTTATCATGGCTGCTTTTAATAATCTCTTAAATAGCTAAATTGAACCAATCTTTCCACCTCATCGATATATCAGGGTGGGTTTTTTTCTCCTTTTCCTCTTTCTTAAATCATTGGGTTCTTAATATTTCTGTCCTATATTTGGAGGGATAAAAGTGTTCCATAGACTGTACAAGATTTCAGTGGTGGTGGATTTGTCTCTGCCATTCCCACCATCCTGTTCTTTGGCTGGTTTTGGTGACTGCTGCACAAAAGAGGACTTTGTTCAGGTTTTCCAGGGAGTGGATAGTTGATTTAGAGTCCTGCAAGGTTTGTGATTAATTCACATTATTTTCTTTAGCATCCATTGTTGGTTTTGTTACTGATTTTTTCATCTGCCATTCTGTAGTCTGTTCACAAAGTAGTCTGCACTCTTTAAAAAGTTCCTCATAGTATTCTCCAATCTGGTAATCTCTTAAAAACTGCATGAATACTCATTTCACTGCTAATATTCATTTCATTGCTAATCCCCATTTGAGCTCATGAATAAATATCACAAGCACCACCTGTCTTGATATAAGAAACTTCTGGCATCCACTATTAACCTTTTGCTGTCGTGAAAATTCATTATTAATTTGTGGTCTTATTTTCTCCCTCCTACATATTTTGATCCACATTAGTACTTTATTTCACCAACCAAGACTTGCAGATAACTCCTGAAAAATACAATGAACTTTGGCAAAGGTGTTTGAAATCCTGAATGACTGAAATGATTCTTTTCTGTCACATTAGCCATCTCATTTCTAGAGGTGGATCAATCACAGATTTAATTCACACTTGTATCATGGCTGAAGCCATGCTGGTTTGAATCTATTGTCACAATTTTCAGAGAGTTATATCGTTTTAATTTTTAAGGATCACTTAAGCTCAGGTCTTTGTTTTCAAGATGGCTACTTAAATCATTGTGGCAGCAGCAGTATAGGGTATATATGGATGAAAAAATATGGTGAGAAACTCGTATGCATGATGCCTACCTGCGTGAATGTTCGCACTCTGCGCTAAACAGAGCATACTTAGTATGTTCAGGTAAATTGGCTTGAATTTACTACAGGGTAAGAAGGAGCAGAGATGCATCTTTCACTGTGTGGGACTGTCTGGTAGCACCTTCTAATAGCATACTTGCCCTAATTTGCCTGTAGCTTTTAAAACTAATTCTTCTTTCTACCTGGCACTAAATAATATGTCTGCTTTTGTAGGTAAAACTAGTCACAGAAATACACATGCTCAAATCAGTCAGTGGGTTGGAAAATCTAGGAGTCTTACTTTCTGTGCTACCTGCACATGCTTTAGAAGTGCTTGGAAGAGCAGGCAGTAGCTAATTTCAGACTGGTACTCTTACCTAAACATTATTGTGGAATACTTTCAGTGTTACTGTAACACAGCTGTAAAACAACTTACACTTTCTGCAGTCATCCACTGAAAATCTTCCATACTATATTAAAACACTTCTGTATTTGAGCAGTAGATTCAGGTACTTCCTATCTTGAAGATCCATCGTGAAGTAACATTTAGAAGATGAAAGGGATTATCAAAGTGTAAGCTATACAACAAACTTGTATTGCCATTTCTGCCACCTTCGTCTGACATTTAGAAGTTGTCTTTTGGACTTGTGCCAGCTTCACTCAATCGGTTTGGCATAGTTTACCCCAGTGTGGGTGAGTATATATATGTATGGAGGTTGATTCTCTTGCTGTATTGACCTTGGAATTGTTCCTGATGTATACCAGCTGCTTGAATACTTCTATCATGCTTAAAGTCATATTGGTAAATTTCAGTTTAGGATTTGGTTGGGATTTTTAAAAACAGATCTTAATCTCAATTGCATTTCTTTAGGCTTGCAGTAATTTTCTGAATGTGAAAGATGTTTCCTTCCTGTCATGGTAATGTATCTTCACTGCCTTTCAGATCAAAAGGGGTAATCCTGAATATCTCCTCAGCTGCTGGGATGTATCCAACTCCACTGCTGACTCTTTACTCTGCAACCAAGGTAAGTGTTCTTTTCCACACTGAAATCAAGTGTCAAACATAAGCCAACACTACAGGAATGAATGTTTTGGTGTCCATCTAGTGGTGCTTTCACGAACTAAAAGTACTAAGTTTCTAAATTAATTTTTCCAATAGTGGAAGCTGGAAGGTCAAGAAAAAAAAGAGTGCAGGTCTTTACTGGCATGGAAACAACTATCTTATATATTTCATCATGCATTCTACTTTAATATGGAAAAGGATGCTAGTGTACCAAGCAAGCTTAGTGTGAGGTTGAGAAGGGACATTGGTTAAGTTTAACACACTTTCTTATTTTGACTTTGAAACTTTCCCCTAATCTTAATGAAGGTGTGTATCTTCATTATATATGTATATATATTTACTGAAGTAGGACTTCTGGTGCTTGCTGAAAGCAAACATTTGTCCTCCTCTTTTATTAGTTGCCTTAAGTTTAGCATTTCAGGTAAGAGAAAGGATAGAGCTGTAGGGCCTCACCATTACCAAATAGTCAGCTTCCCTTGATCCGCTGACCATACATCCTGCTAATATAGCCCAGTATGTCCTTTGTTCTTGCAGTGAGTGTATTATTGGCTTATCTTCTCCCTGGAAGCCACCATAAATACCATATTCTTTGCAGCAGGGCTGCTACTTGACCAAAATTAAGGCATGACATTATCCCACTCTGTATGCAGAACTTTGCACTTCACTCTGTGCCAGTCAAGAGATCTTATGATGTTTAACAATAACCAAGTTTATCGGGATCTCTCTGGACTGAAGCTCTGTTGTCAGCTGCTCCATCTAATGTTGTCATCGGCAAATTTGCTGAGGGTGTCCTCTGTGTCATCATCTAGGTCACTTCTAGGAGACAGAGAAGAATATGGACCTCTGTATTGATCCATAGGGTTCTCTTCTTGTTATCAGCCAGATGTCAAGGTGTTGATCATGGCCCTTTCAGCCTGGTGGTCTAGCCAATTTTCAGTCTGGCCAGCAGTTTGTCCTTTCAGCACATATCTGCTCGACTTTCAAATGAAAATGCTGCAGAGGATGGTGTCAAAATCTTCACTGAAGTGAAAATGTATCTATATGTACACACACATATAGTTTGTATATATTAAAAATCTATTTTCCAAAGCCAGTCCACTCCATTGGACAAAGCAATTTAGTTGGTCAAGTGTGATTTGCTGTTGGTAAATCTGTGACTGTTTCTGATGTATCTTCCTGTCCTTTATGTGCTTGGAAACGAATTCCAAGAGGAGGGCTCCATGATCTTTCTACAAACTGAGTTAAAGCTGATGTGGTCATTCTTGCCTTTCCAAGAAGAGATATGTTGGCTCTCTCCCAGTTGTCAAAGACCTCCCCCACTTTCCATAATTTTTCAGATATTGTAGGCAGCAGACTTGTATGCGTACGGCCTCGTTCTTTCAGCTCTCTTGAGTGTACCCATGGTAGCTCCATGGATTTGAATACATTGAGCTTCTCTGAGTAGTCCCTAAATTGTTGCTGCCTCTACTTCTCTCTCCTGTTAAACGAAGCTGGTGCATGCAGAGAGTGTTGAATACCTTAGCCTTTTTCTATCCTTTATCTCTAGGTTGTCTCCCTCATCCATCAACAGACCTCCGTTTGTCTGAAATGCCTCTTGAAACTAGTGTACCTATAGGATTCTTTACTGCTACCCTTAATGTCCTTTGCTAGTCTTTTCCTAGCTTGGACTTTATTCCTATGGACTTTATTCCTAAGTACCCAATAATATTTTATGTTTCTGTTTTGTTACTTCTCCTTGTTTCTCTCTCTCATACGCTCATTTTTAGTTTGTCAAGAAGTTCCCCACTTAGCCAAACACTTCTTTTACTGAAATTATCCTGTTGTCTTCCACAAGAGGCTGGTTTATTTTACCAACTAATAAGTTACTACTCTAGATCTACACCTCATGTTAAATTTATCTGCTCTGGTTTCTCTGTGTGTCACTGGGACAGTTTTGTCTTTCTGCAGCTATTCTTTCTTTTTTTTCCAAAGATACTTACAGGGGCTTCTCAAAAGGTCTCCAGTTAATACCATAAAGACAGAATATGGGTACAATGTATGGAACTGAAGTATACATGATAAAAGTAAATGCAAGACACCTACTGCTTTAATACCAGTGTAAATGTACTACAGCTTTCTCAGGTGCACCTGGTAATTACCTTAAATACTTCAAGGACTTCAGAGTCTAAGCAGAACTGTGATAGGACAAAGAAACCGTCTAGTGTCATTCATGTCAGAACAGACCTGTGTTTCCTCTAGACTCTCGGTAACGTCTTCATATTTCCAGAAAGGAATCAATGCACAATAGTTTATTCATACTAAAGGAGGGGGTATTTAAGTTTAGAAATCATGAAAGGCTGAATTAGTTTTAGCTGATAAAATTTGCTCTTGAAATAGCTGTTTCCTGAGAGCACAGTTCTTTGTTTTAATACGAAAGCTCACTTCCGTTGTGGCAGTGCCTTCAGCTTTATGGAGTGAATTGAGCTTCTGATTTTAGTGATAACGTGCCTTACGCTGCTTTGGTTAGTCTTTTTTCAATGAGAATCTCAAATATTTCTTCCCCTCCCCCTAAGAAACTCAATTACAGGTTAAGTAATCTGCCTATTCTCAGCACTGCTTATCTTCTACCACAGCAAGATTAGTAAGCATGAAAGTGACTCCCCTAATGTAGCTATAGAAAGACTGTATCTGCAATTTCTAGGGTTTTTTTCCTCATCAATATAGAGGGGGTTTAAAGCACAGTATCCTTCAGGACTAAGTCAATGGCCTTGGCTAATTACCAGGAACACACGCAGCCCAACTCTTTAACCTTCCTGTGGAAAGTTCCCTATTTTACAATAAATGAGATACCTTTAAAGGAATCATAGTCCTATTTTTGATAGACTTACCTATCTACCTGCATTAATACTAATGAGAAGTGAAATACAATTTTATTCCCCCCCTACATTGTTAGATTTGGGGTTGTTACTAGATATCCAAGGAGAAGAAGTTTCCTTAATGCAACGTTTATCTGTTTATTCAGGGGATACTTAATTAGACAACATTTTTAGACTTTTAAGTTAGAGGCTGCTGGGGGGCTTGAGGATCTGGAGGTAGAAAACCCACCTTGTCTTGGAATAAATTTCAAGAAGAAAAACTCCAAAGTTTACTTGGGTACTGGAAGTTGCTTTTTCTTTTCATGTAAGAGGAACATTCTCTTTGTTGCAGGCTCTTTGCAACCAGTAGAGATGACAGTCTCTTTACACTGTCTCTCCTTATTTGGAGCAGTAACTGATTTCAGGACTGTCATGTAGAAATAGCTAGAAATTTGAATGATCAGAGCCCTTTGATTAACACAATATAGTTTTTTATTTATTTTTAATAGATTATTGATATACTCTGTGCAGTTATCACACACACATCTGGCAACTGTGTTCAGGGACTGCACTGAACTACTTGCATGTCTATGCAAGTGCCTTATTGTTGCAATAGCACAACTAGCTCACTTGAATCATTGCTGCTAGGCCTGATTGTCAGAGACTTGTTGAACACTGGATTTCATTAAGAACTTACACTCAGAGGAAAGAGAGAGAGGAAAAAACAGTTGGACAGAAGATAAGCTTTTTTGGTTTAATGAGCCTCCTTCTAGCTTGTGCATGCAACTTGAAGATGAAGCATAAAAGGACCTATCTGCCACACAACAAAATCGTTTTCTTTCAGATCTTGTGTATGCTCAGAAAAGTGTCTATAGAAATAGCCCAGTAGCATGGGAGTGTTTCTTTTGCTTCTTGTATAGGCTGAGTTCAGTAGGATGACCTTACTGGAAAAACACTGGGCACTGCAAGCTTTAAGCACTGGTTTCGGTTAGGACTTCTGTAAATCCAGTGGTGACATGCTCAGCAAAGGAAGACTGTAAAGCAGTGCAATACTAGAGCTTTGCTGTTTGTTTTGAAACTGGTTTGAAGCAAGTGCTGCTTAAATACTTGAATTAATTTATTTAGTATTTATTTTAGCTTCAAGCATGGTAAGGTAGTTTAGTTCCTTCAGTTGAAGGTACTCCATTCATCCTGCTTGGCTGTATTGTTTCACTAAAAAAAGAAACCGTGGCAGAACCTGATATTTTTGTCTCACTGCACTGCAGGAGGGAAAAGTGGAAAGGTGGTTTAGAAGAACCTGCGGGAGGGGGAATCTATGCTGGTTTGAACTGCTGAGTAGCTTTGGGTTATTGGGACAATATTTTCTCGGCATGATTATGGAGGTGGCTGTATCACATGTGAGGGCATCTTGAAGGCAGGTAATAGCATCCACCTTTTAAGCCCTTTCACTTCTTTCTTTAAACTTTTAGCCTTGTAATTTCTAAAACTTCCAGAAGTTTGGAAGAGAATCTGCGGAGGTAGATGTCAGGACTAGGAAGAAGTATCACCATAGGATGGCATTTCGTAAAAGTGTAAAGGCAGAAGACCAAAGTATTTAAACACTATGTTTTAAAAACCATGCACAAGAGAAACCTACTTAAATCACTTTCTAATAAAAAAAAAAAAATCTGAGATGACAAGTAGTGAACAATGAGAACATACAAAATCTTAGTTTTCTTTTTTAACTAGGCTTTATGTAACAAATCTAGTTTCTTTTGCTTCTAAATGAAAAAGGGTTTTATTCAGATTGAGCCTCACTTCTGTAAAAACACTTCGTAAGAATAGGGTTTCTATTCAGATGGCATTGTTCTAATATGCAAAGTTTCTTTGAAAACCTAAGGTTTTTCCCTTTGAAAACAGGAACTATAAATAGTAATTCAAATATGCTTTCAAAAACGTGCAAGCTATAGTTTCAATTTAATGAGTAACATGCTGCATCTTTCCCTTCTTTTCTCTCTAGGCTTTTGTGGATTACTTCTCCCGAGGTCTCCATGCAGAATACAAGAGCAAGGGCATCATTGTGCAGGTGAGTATAGAGTTTTTCATGTAAGTGTGGTTACCACAGCAACATTGGTGTCTTGGTAACAAAAGGGAATTAGCATATTCTTATTCATGCATACATGATGCAGATTAAGGATAAGGATTTCCTTTGATCCCACTAGCAGCTACTCTGAAACAATGCATCTTGAAGCAACAAAAACATGGGGTTTTTTTTGTTTGTTTAGGTTTTTTTAACTGATGGTGGTAATTGAACCTTTAAGTATAAAATATTCCATAAAACTGTGTGCAGCTGTAGAATACAGCTTTATACAACTTAATCTACTGGAATGCACTTTTGGAGTGCATTTGTACAGAGATTCAATGGGTAACTGCTCAAAAGACTAGAGCTGTAGCCATCCGTTCCCTGCAGTGTCAGCAAATCAACTGTTAGCATAAGCATGGTAGCAAGAACAAACAAAAGCTTCAAAGACCCTTTGTATGTAATGGACTGATTTAATTTTCTTTAGTACTGGCTTTCCATGTTACTAATGAGTCTTGCTTTTTCCCCCCATTTGTTTACCTTCCATGGTTTTAATTATTTTTGATGGGGCATAAAAGCAAACCAAGCCAGTCTCTTACAACTTCTTGTGATTTTGCTTTAATATCACTTCTCTCATATTCTTAGTGTTTGCATCCAAAACGTAGGTGGAATTTCCAGCTTTGGTTGCAAACACCAAGTTTTTCATTACTTATTACACCCATTGCTCTCCAGAGCAATAGTCAGTTTGATAAAGGTGGTATAAGATCTTACCTGTACCGTGAAGACAGAGGTGTATCTTTTTCAAATTCAGGGATCTTCTTACAAACAGGATTAGCCTGTGTCCATGCCTGTCATTCCCCTATTCTGTATGGTGGTTCTCGAAACCATCTGAACTCCGAAGGCCCCTATGAGGAGTAAGGCACAAAGTTGCCTGCCTTCTTTGTGTAAGCACTAAGCATGAGAGCATAACTTTTGTTACTGACGAAAACCATAGAGAAGTTGTTACCAGCTTAGGGATATGTTACCTTTTTGACATGCTAGATTTTTTTCCCTTTAAGCGTACTTAGCAAAACAAGAATTTATCACCAGGAAATGTCCTGCAGTTTAGTATCCAGATATTCAGTATAATGTCCTGTCCCAGATCCTGAGAGGCGATTGTGTTAAGAAAAAAAGACAATTGCTGGGTGAGCTATTCCCATGCAGTCACTGACCCTTTAATGGGAACCTCATTTAAACCTTATACTAAACATCTTAAGGGGTGCTGTTTATTTTGGGGTCTGTTGGCAGTGGAGAGAAAGCTAGCAAAGGTGGTCCCTGAAAGCATTTTAACTACTGTTGTTATAGACCTTCTCAAGGACAGACTAGATGACATTAGCTTTACGCTGGTAACAGATTATTACTTGCTGTAGAGCTCCCAAAGCATAACTTCTCCTCAGAGTGCTTGATGCTGTGCCCTAGCACCCTGGGATGCACGTTCAGCTAAACCAGTGTGCAGCAATGAAGGATGTATAAAAAGGTAGCACTCTGAACAGGTACACGTTCAGCAGGCGGGGTGGTTTGCGTTTGCTCTCAGTTCTTGAAGTGGATTAAGCTGGAGCAACTTCTAGAGTTTCATGTCTCCTTGTTACTTTCTCTTCTTGTAGGCTTTCCAAGTCTTTCCCTGGCTTCAGCCCCAAACTGTCCAGCAATGGGTCAATTTTACCACACTGCAAGTTCCTTACAGCTTTCTTTTCACTTTTACCCTTGTATATTACTTCTATCTCCCCACTGTGGTTCAAGTTGTATTACTTGCAGATTTAGCTTCATTATCAGACAGCTGTTCTTCCGATCAGTTAATCTACATGCAGTGTGGCCCTCTTTTAATCTGTGGTCACAGTCTCTAGATGAGACTGAAGGAACTGGTAGAGTATTTCTCTTTTCTACATCAAGAATATGAACTCTTCTGACAGGATTTCTTTCCTGCTCAAGCCTCCCTGCAAACTGTGAGGCACGGGTTCCTTCAGCACACAGCTTCACTGGCAGTAGAGCTGGGTGTGGTATCTTTTTTTTGGCTGTGTGTGCACGCTGCGGTACGATGTCTAAGGTCTTTCTCTGTTTTATGGTGTTTTCTCAGGTAAAGTTGCTGATAGTCACCTCAGTGTGAGGTGACTCCCGCTTGTAGGAGAAAGAAGTGTTACATCTTTGAGATGTGTTGTTCCTGTGTGCATTTGTAACCAGGCAGTCTCCTCCTACCCAAATTTTGCTTAAATAGTACTGTCAGTGGGAGAGGAAAACAAAGAAGGAGCAGGTACTCCTCATATATGACTATGGAGTACCTATTGAAACTGGAAAGGTAAATAACCTGGTAACTCGTGCTTGGCTAACGGCATTAAACGCAGTATGAATGTAGATAGTACGGGAAAGATTTTCTAGCTTTTGGATATGGAAAAGCTAGAAAAAAGGTTTTCGGTGTCTTTAGATCTTTAACACTAAAAAAAAATGAAGAATTAAATCTGGCTTTCTATATTAATAATCGTGTTTTCCTGTACAAAACAGGTTGTGGTAAGCTGTCTTTTTGTAACTCCCATGTCGACTAAGGGTGCTGAATTCTGACAGCACTGCTTTTTTGCCCCTTAATGTAGATGGTGAATTGCCATTCTGAGTTATGTGGGCCTGATGACCAATAGCTGTCACAGCTTCAATTTGTTATGCTAATTTTATTACATTCCATGTCCTTGTCATCTTGTTCCAGCCTAAGTCACTATAAACCACTAATGAATATTACAAGTACCTTCCTGTGAAGACTGGCTGACGTGTCTTCTTCGAGCCCTTTGGAAAACTGCATCTCCTTTAGATTCTTTGAAGTTCATCTCTCTGACCTTCAGAAATATAGTGCTTTTAATTCCAGACTTGCACTTCCAGTTGAGATCACCATTTAAAACAGTTAACTTTTACCATGCCAATACCTGCAAAGTACCACTGCAGGAAAGGCAGAAACACAGTACAGGTGGTATTCTACCAATTTCTGAGGTTCAACTTAAAGTATATCAGTTTTGCTCAAGTGGATTGTCTTCTCTCTGGAAGCTTAGTTTTGATAGTATATAGTGCTTTTATTGCAATGCAGACATCTTTAGATTAGAAATACACACTTTCTGGCTGACAGGCCTGCTTTATTTTACAGAAGTAGCACAGTAATAGCATAGGTTAAAATTCTGTGCGTGTTTACATGGAGAGAAAAGAGGCAAAAAGAAAAGGAATGAGGAAGATGATGACGAGGGCTTCTTTCAAGGCTCTTTTGGAAAAATCTCTCCCTGAAAGATTTCTGCAGATTCTTCTGAAGCTTTTGCTCTTTGAATATGTCCAAAAATATCGCTTGATTCTTTACCCCTTTCTTTTACTCCCTTTTTTTTAAACATAAGTCAGTATTGGCATTTTCCCTCTATATTTCATTACTATCCATAGTAAAAGTGGAACAGTGCAAACTTCTACTACCTCTTTTCTTCTACCATATCCACTATATATCAGACCACAGAATCATGGAAACGTTTGTTTGAAGGGATCTCTAGGATGTTTCCTAGTCTAACCTCCTGCTCTCCTAGTGTTAGCAGTGGGTTTGCTGCTAACACAAGGTCATGGGCTAGTCATGGCTTTGTCCAGCCAAATCTTGGAAGACCTTCAAGGGCAGGGATGCTGTGACCTCTCTGGACAACCTGTTAGCATGTTGCACTGCTCTCCTAGCAAATGTTTTTTTCCTTAGTGTCTAGTGAAAGTTCACAGCCAAAATAGACAGTTTTGCCTCTTTGTTATTTTATCTGGCACTACCAAGAAGAGTTTGGCTCTCATCTTCATAACTGCCCTTGAAATAACTATAGGTAGGTATTGGGTCACCACCAGCCTCCTCTTCACACCGAACAAACCTATCTCTCTCTGCAGGTATTCACAAAACTATGCTGTCACCAGATTAATGGCATTGCCTTACTCCAAAGCTTTTTAGCTTTACTTTTTAGCTTTCTGTACAGGTCAGCTCTCGTTGCTGCAGTTCTTCCATTTCTCCCACCCTCCTTTTCCCCACAGAGAAATGGAAAGAGACTTCTTTGCCAACACTTGAGTTCAGTTTTTTCTTTTTTTAAAGTAAGGTAAAATAGGTGATAAAATTGTGTAAACAAGCTATTCTGACTTTTGGGGGCTTATTTTCATGTCAGTGTAGCATAATTAATAGAGGTTTCTGTTCAGGACTTGAGATCAGTTGCTGCATCCATACAACATTGAAGACCCCATTTCTGAGTGCCAGCCAATTTTAATAAGCATCAGAGCTGGAAGTACTAGCAAATGTTTTAAGAGAGCAAGAGGCATTGTATTGATACAAGCTACTTTTAAGGCATGTTTTGAAATTAGACAGCAGGCTAGGCTTTCTCTGGGTAAAGGCAAGGAATTTTCTATACATTTCCTCGCTCAGGTAGTGTGGGGTTATATCTGCCTGAATACAAAATGGTAAAAGGCTTTAGGCAGTGAAAGATTTCAATCTGTCATGCCAGTTTTAGATATGGTTCATGGATGTCTTGAGATCCTTGTGGGGAGGAAGAGGGGAAAACTGACTTAATGGATTCAACAGGTCTCTTCATAGCTGTTAAAATACGGCACAGTTAATGGGAAGATGCGTAAATCTTATGTTTCTGAAATTAAATACCTTTCTCTGTTTTCTAGAGATTGTTTGGGAGGAAAAATGTGTTGGAGTGTTATCCTATGCTTCTATGTGCCTTGAAGTCTGTGGATCAATAGCTAATCAGTAGTGCTACTGTATGCTTGCTTTTTCAAGTATCCCCATGCACCTTCATGCTATCCAGTGGCTTAACTGCGTAGTGCAGTTCACTTATGAAGTCTGAGCAGAGGAAGACAGAAAATAAATCTTAAACATAACGATCATGCCACTCTGTGTGGGGATGTTGCAGATGTAATTTGGTGGTGAATAAGAAACTTAGAATTTTTTTTTTTTTTAGTTCTTTTAAACACCAAACTAGAGATTCAGTTCAGAAATGTAATCTGAAAAATGGATGAGGTTCACATGTTTGAGCTGAAACTAGGTACCTAGGCTGTTATAGTAACAGAATGAGTAGTTTTCTTATCCAAGCATTTGTAGTTTTTGGTGACTTTAAAGGGTGAGGGTAACCGCTTATACTTCTGAAATTCAGTTCTCCATGTTTTTCCTCTCCATTTGAAAGTGTGGACTCATGCAGTACATTTTTGAAAGTTCTGTTTAGAGAGAGATGTGCATGGTTTTAATGTTCTAAGGTGAAGGGATGAGCAGACATACCAATGCTTCCTGTTTGTGGTGGATGAATTCCTGTTGAAATGTGCACAGCTGTGGCAGGGTAAATAGTCAATGAGAGTTCAAGTGGTCCTTTCCCCCTGTGCTATGCTTCTGAGAGTGTGATAGTAAAGCTAATATTTCTGAGGCGAAGCATGTGTGCTTGTTGTTCTTTAAGAGACTAACATGGGGAAGCAGGTTTCCAAACTGCAACTTGACCAAATTACTGACTTTTTCAAATGGAGTATTCTCATTTTGAGATCCATTAGTGTAGCATAAGTGCCTGCACACTTCTCGGGTATCTGCTGTAAAGGTATGTGAATCATAGCGCTCACTACTGTGATGGGCAGTAGGCACTGTATGTATTGAATCACTAGTATAGCCACAGACAAGCTGTCAGTGTTTTTAGGAGGTCCTTGTCAAAGTGGTAAGGTTCCAACCTTTCAAAGCTTATGAGATCTGCTCTGTCAATATCTGATTGAGTGGCTATAGACTAGGACTTCTTGATTACTTTTTTTTTTTTTAGAGGCCTAGATTGAGGACAAGGTGAAAGCAATGCCAAAACCGTGACTATGGGGAAAGACGGTTGCTTCCTAGTGTGCAAGTACACATGCATTTCCCTTTCCTTCTCCAGCAGCATGAGTTAGGGATAGGTAGAATGTGGTTTTGGATCCCCCAGGTCTTGGGGGAATCTTGTCCCACCACAGACATGCGGTTGTGGTACTAGCGTCCATCTGTCAACCACACACCCGTGCTGTTTCCTCTTGCTTTTCCATTAGGCCAGGGCGAGATAGTTCTGAGACCCACCGTCACTTTTTCTGTTTCTTCCAAACTTTGCTATAAAAGCCCATTAACTGTGCTCCACTTCCTGATCCTTCCTTCTGTCCTTGAGGTCTTCCACTCTGGTACTGATGTCTCCTCCTTCCTCTGAGCCCTCCTGTGGAGTTACAAGCTCAATGTTCCAAGTCTCCTGACATTCCCTTTCCTTCTTCCTCCTTCTTTCCTTCTCCTCCTTCTTTCCTCCTCCTTTCTGTCTGTACAGGTGTCTAAATAAGGAGCTGTTACTCAAGTATAAAATCCCTGTCTTGGGTTCTGCGCCTCCTTCCCAAGCAAACATTAGGCGTTTACTATAGAGAAGCAACACTGCAGCATTTTCTGTCAAACAGCTGGAATGAAGTTTTGCACTCAAAAACTTTAAGAAAGGCTTTTTAGCCACAGGCTTGCATGAGTAGTTTTTCTAGGGCCCCAACTGGGGATGCTGACTGTCAATAGACCACTAAACTATCTATCCTTCACATTCCAAATGTGGCCCACAAGATATCTGATTAAAAATGTTTTTCATATTGTACACTCTGATCTTATAACCAGAATCACAACGAAGGCTAGCTTAAGCTATAATTCAGTATATGGGTTACCTAATTTCCAACTATTTTAGCTCCTTGAAGGATCTGTAAGTTAATCTGAAAGCATTCTCCGCTTAACATGATCTTTCCTACGTGCAGAGTGTTCTACCGTATTATGTGGCAACAAAAATGTCCAAAATCCGCAAGCCGACCTTCGATAAGCCTAGTCCTGAAACATATGTCAGAGCTGCCTTGGGCACAGTAGGCCTGCAGTCCCAGACCAACGGGTGCCTACCCCATGCACTCATGGTAAGTCACCTTGGAGGACGTAAGGATCTGGAATGTCCTTTGTATGTGTTTATTATGGAAGAAGAGTAAAGAATAATTTTGAATATTAAATATTTTTGTTCTTTAACTTCTAATCATACCTTGGTAATATTTGTGTGTGCTGGTAACTGTTAGATTTCACTTTGTACAGGCTATAAAAAGTTGAGACTTCCCCCCCCCCTTTTTTTTTTTAGGGATGGATCTTCTCTCTTCTACCTACACCTACTGTCATTAATTTACTCATGAAAACAAACAAACAAATACGGGCTCGTTATTTGAAAAAAATGAAGGAGAAGTAAGTTGGAGGCAACTTGATCTCGGAAGCCTGGGACTCCTGCAGGTTCCATACCCACGCTGCAGCACCAAGCAGACCTAATTCTTTAAACATCTTCAATTGTAGGTATACTTTCTAACAAGCAAAATAGTCATGTTTTGAGGATACAGCTGAAACAAGACTGTTGACTTCTAACATTGATTTAAAAATAGGCTTTATTTGTTTATAGATATTATGAGGAGGGAAGTGCTTCGGACTAAAATTGCACTGGGCTTTAAGAAATATGTGGACTTGATCAGACATTGCGCTGTTGACGAACAGCTTGGTTATATAGTGTCCATCACATCTATGTATTGTGTGTGTGGGTGAAGGGCAGAAAAATAGTAATTCTCACATATTCCTGGATAGGTGGGGAGCAGTGGGAAGGGAGCATATTTATTTAAAAAGGTAACCTAGTACTATTGACAGAGTATGACTTTTTCCCAGCTCAGGTTTTGGGTACTTGCAAGGATTCTGCATTGTCAGCCAGCTCATGAGCGCTCCCCTGCTTACGTGGTTCGGTGTGATTTGATTTTTTTTTGGGTTATGAACTTGAGGGAAATGAGCCAAAACCAAAAATAAGTGTAACTTCTCATCTATAAATATATACATAAAATAACATTGCAAAAAGTATTTAATTTCTTGGTTCTTGAATACGGATTCTAACTTGTCAGTAATATGTAATCTTTACGATTTGTAATAACATTTTAAAAAGTTCAGTGCCTCCTCTTTGTAATAGGTGGTGAATAACACAATGTAGATAAATGTCACAAGTTATGTGTTACATGCTGGTTGCTATATTAAAGATTATGGGCACTTTAAATGCAGAGCTTGAAATGAGTTACTCTCCTTGTTAGCAACGATGGTTAAATTCTTTTTGAAGTATGTATCAGTCTGTCTTTTTGGTGAGACCCTTTGAAATGTGAATCCTGAGTATTTGAGACAGCTTTAAAAATGAGAACCAGTAAACTTCTTTAAATGTAAAACATTTTTAATTTAATTATGTTTAACTGATTTGTTTCATGGTTCTATTCCAAACGGAGTGCTCCAGTGAGGCTGAAGTTACCCAACTTTTGGAGACAGGAATCGGAGTATTTGAAAAGTGTGCACTGCTGTTGTCTGTATTTACCTACTCTTTAAATAAAGATTTTGGTCTCCAACATTCCTTTTTATAAACATAAAGTGTACTGAAACTTAAAAGGCAAATCAAATTGCAAGCAGCTACCAGTGTTTTTTGTGGTGTCTTCCTATGGTTGAAGAGCAGAGATTGTTTCCTGTCCTTGAAAGAATAATTTCAAGCTCTGATTTTGAAGTAAAATATGTTGTACTGAGACATGATTTGGGGCTAATATTTCTGTACATTGAAAAAACCTGAATACCGATGCAATGGTGCTGATCAAATCTGAGACGCAGATCCTATCCCATAGTTTTCTTAATTTTTTGGAACAGGGATGGTGAAGTCAGTGGTATTAGTTTTGTAAGAGCACGTGACTTGGTTTGCTCTGGATCTGATGTGGAAGCATTGGACTAAATCTGTATGTTGGACTTTGTAAAACAAATAAAATGGAATTTACTCTGAATCTTTAATGTGTTGGTTTTTTCCTTAAAATGTCTGCCTGTACATTCAAATGCCTGATTCTTCTTTATCGTATATAATAATGTAGTGAAAATTACTGTACCGGCCAAACCAAAGCTTTCATTAATCTGTTTTCTTGGCTGTTATCTATTTTACAGTGGACACTGAAGCGGTGGTGGCCGGGCAGGGCCCTCCCTGGTGGGGAGGTTTGTTGTGATTGTCCCCGCTGCCCTGTGCGTGGTGCTAGCGGGCTGCAGTTGGGGCTCCCACTCGCTTGCTTCCTCTGAGGTATTTTATATTCCAGACTGCAGCAGGAAATCACTTTCTAACCTAAATTGCCTTGACTTTGATTTTGAATGTCTGCTTACCTCAGTGCCCGAGATGAGATGTGTGTATTCAATACCTTCCAATGTACTTTGAAATCTCCTGGGCGTGTGACAGAACAGGAGGGCTTTTCTTGCGGCGCTACTACTGTCTCTTTGCCTGGTTTTGTCACTGATGCAACACGAGCACTGGAGTGAGTTTCCACTCCCCTGTTTGAATGGGAAAAACAGGGCAGGAGTTGAGCGGCATGTGTGCCCCTCGCCTGCCCCGCAGCCCTCCCTGCGGCTGCACGCTGCCCTGCACGCCACCGGCGCAGGCCCATTCCCGACGGCCGGCCTGCTCCCCGGTGAAGGGGACCGCTGCCTGTCCCCGGCCTGCAACCAGGAGCCTGTGGCAAGGCCCCGGGCAGCCGCCCGCCTCGCCTGGGAATGGCGCAGGGCGAGCAGCAGCCCGGCGTACCAGCCTGGGCTGGTGACCCGTGCCTGGGACAGAATGGGGGCTGAGCGGGGCGCTAATGCTGGTTGCCCTTGTTACTTGTAATTTTACAAATCTGTACTGCTTCTTTCCACACGTGGGGAAATACGTATGTAACTTACGCAGCTAGTTGAAAGCAGCCAGCCTACTTGTGAGAGTACCCACGTTTTGACAAAAAACCTTCACTGAAGCCTGGGTGCGGGCCGGTCCTGCCGCCTACACCCGGGGAAGAAACCCAGGCCCAGCCCGGGAGGCGGGCGGCTCCCCGGGGACCTCCGCGGGCGGCGCGGAGCGGAGCGGAACCCCCGGCGCGGGCCGCGGCGCCGGCGGAGGCGGGCGGGCGGCGGGCCGGGCGCTGCCGGCACTTGCTCCTGGCGCTGAGGCGGCGGCATGACGGAGAGGCGGCAGCGATCCCGTGTGCAGGGCGGCTGGGCCGGCGCCCCGGCGGGACGGCTGGCAGGCAAGGCCCAGGTCGCAGGTAAGACCCAGGGGCGCGGCGGTGGCCCCCGGGCCCTGGCGCGCAGGTGCCCGGGCCCCGCCGCCGCCGGACTCGCAGGGCGGCGGGCGGGTGTCCGGGGCTTGCTAGGGCCCTTCTGCCCGGGCCGCAGCGCTGCGGAGAGGCCGGTGGTGGCGAGCCCCATCCCTGGCCGCGCCCGCCCTGCCGCAGGAAGAGGCCCCTCGCCCGCGGCGTGCGGCACCGGAGCGGTCCGTCGCCGGAGGGGTAGTGCTGGGGCTGGCCTGGCCTTACAGGCGGCGTGGAGAAAACGGCCGTCCTGGGCCTGATTGTAGGCCGAGGCGAAAAATAATCGGCGGAGCTTTGAAAGCCTCTGGACGTGCGGTTGGAAGTTTGGGCCGCTTTCTTCGCTGGGGAGAGCAGCGGCATGGAAAAAAATTCCAGTTTCTCTGTAATTTTAACTCTTATGTTTTGGCTGTTCCCCAGAGTCTCTGCCAAGCGGAGGAGGATACTTCAAAGAATGATTCTAAGAGTTCTTCCAAACTGTCTTTTTACCTGGTGAAATTCCATTTCATGTGATTTTTTTTTCTTTCTTTTTTTTTTTTTTTTTTTTTTTTTTTTTTTTTGCCTTGCTTTAGCACCTGAGGCACGTGTGGCCAGCAACCTTGCCCCTGCAGGTGCCAGACCTGCATGGATGAGGAAAGATCAGCCTCACACTCAGAAGCAATTTGTCTTTGAGAAGCCATTAGAGGTAAAAATTACACGGTAACTAGCAGAATCTCATCTTTTATTAAACTCCAAATGATAAAAATTATCAGACTTTGAGATTATAGTCTCATGTTTAAAAACAAATGAAAAACTCAGCTGAGCTGAACTTTGGGCTTTTACCAAGCAGAGTTTGCAACTGTCATTATGTACCTGTTCATAACTACTTTTTTTCAGAGAGCCAAAAGAATATCTTCTTCTAAATATTCAGACTGATGCAATGTCCTAAGAGTGATGTGAGCTCTGTTTTTTCCCTCGGTTGGGATACCTGTCTTACTTGTTAAAGGCGAAGCGCATGGGATTTGTTTTATAGACTGCTTTACATCCTGTCAGCAGATGGAGGATATTGTGCTCTGTGCAGTGGGAGGGCAGTTCCGTGCTTGTGAAGAAAAACCCTCTTGAACACTTCTTTCTAAGCCAGAAAGGCTATCTTCTTGGCTTGGAAGGATTGGAAATGGCCTGGGAAGATTCTTTTTTCTCTGTGACAGAGCCCTGGTATCTATATAGTACTTAACTATATTTTGACCCTCTTGCTTGCTCAACTCAGTACCTCCTTGCATCTCAGCACTCCACTGGGCTCAGGGAAGAGAAACATAAATCCCTGAGACAACCAGAATGATAATCCAAGCTGGACCAGGCTGGATTAAACTACTGTGTTTGTTTTTTGTTTTAACAAAAACCAGTTATCTCAAGCTGTGCAGACAATTTTAAAGTGTCAGCTTCTGCTATGTCTGGTCTGTCTTGTGTTTTGCTCATTGTCTGGGTCCTAGGATTTGTTCACCCCTCCTACAGTTGCTGTAGATTTTTACTTCCAAATGTAGGTATAAGAGGGTTTTTTGTTGCAGTTGATAAATAGCAAGTATTGTAATAATCCAAATAATTTAGAAATGAATGTCCGTTAGGGGGCAGCTGATTGTTAAAAACCGCCTGCAGTGGTAGCTGCATTTGAGAGTGTGTGGGGCATGGAGAGAGTGGGTGGGTTGTTACTGCTTACCAATTCTCCAGAGGTGTGTTTTTCTCGCTGACAGTTTTTCTCACTACAGTATGTAGCTGTATAGAGTCACTAGAGATGGCAATTAGTTCTGTTTGACTAGAGCATGCCAGGTACTTCAATGTTTAATACGCACTATGTATTGTCTTGCTGCCTTTCAGGTGGAGCGCAAAGTTCCTGAGGCAGGTGTGATAGAGTGAGTATACTGCCGACTTCACTGTCCTTCGTGTGGTTTTTCTGTCTTGTTGGTCAGTGGGAGTCTGCTGAAAAAGAGTTCCTTCTCCACTTACAACTGCCGTGCCTTTGGAAGAAATCTCAGTACAAAATGTGGACTTTCAGCCATTTTATCCTGAACTGAATTTATAATCAGAGTCCAAGTCCACGTTAACTAGTTTTTATAGCTTTGATGTAGTTGTATAAGCCAGGAAGAACAAACAATTGGACGTTCTGGATCAACAGAACTGCAAATATGTCTCCTTTGGTTAGCAATATACATTTTCCTAGAACAGTCCCTGTGTAAACTATGCTGGAAATTACTTACTGTTGTCCAGGAATATAGCTGGTATGGCAACTCAAGCAGTGCTTCCTTTGAAGGTTCGGAAAAGTAGCTGCTACTAAGTGTCATAGTGAAGCTAGATATTCATACACTGTAGATCACTTATCCTTTGTGTTGAAATGGGAGATCTTTCCAGAATAACCTTGGCATGAAATGTGACACGGTATGGTGGTGTATGACGAAGTTACAGATTTTGAAAATTAAATTTGCTTCAGTTTGGTGCTCTTGGTAGAATTTTCTGACTAGGTGGCTCCTAAGAGGCAAGTTACAGATTCAGCTTTTGACACGCTATATGTTGGGTTTATGTTGAAGGATCTGGGGTTAGTTTTCTGTAGCACCTTCAGATTTGATGCTAGGTGGGTATTTGTGCAAAGCAGGCATAATTCAGATGAGATGTTCAGCTGCGCTCCCACTACTAGGGGGGTAGTCAAGAGTTCATTAAGTAGAACTATTTTGTGAGAGGTGTTTCTGTCAGGAGTCATGAAAAATATTGCTGGAAATAGTTACAGAATTTCCCAGAAGCAGTTACAGATTATAACAGATTTGCTTATGTTTTAACTTTCCATTTCAGTGTGAATGATACAGCAGTATGTTCTTTGTATATTGTTTATGATTAGTAATAATAACATAGTATCTAGGTATTAAGTAAATTCAGTGTGTTGAAAGTGTTCTAAAGGTTCCCTGACCTTTCATTTGTTACACTTACTTACAAATCAAATAAAAAAATATAGAGGAAACAAACTGAGATGCTATTCTCATCACAACAATGTGTTGTAGGTAATATAGTAAGGTTTATGCTCTGCATATGCAATATGGAGGAGATCAAAAGTTTCTGTTTATTTAACTTTCTTAAATACAGCACAGTGCAAAACATAATATGTGATCATCTCGTGAGTTAGTGATTTGTCTTGAGGGAGCAGCAGTGCTGGAGAGCAAATAACTCCTGGAGTATTCAAGGCAAAAAGAACAGTATAAAGTTTGGAGCTAGCTTAGGAGAAAATGAGGTAGTAGGTGAAGCAAGCAGTTCATACAAGAGTAAATAATACTTTATGACAATGCAACTTGTAACACGGAAGAAGTGTTGACCCTCTGTACCAGCTACAGTAGTTAAAATACTACTTACGTACCTGTAACTTGGTTTCGTTGTGTCACACCGGTTGATTAACACTTTGCTGTTAGCAGCATAGTGATATTGATCATCTGACTGAAAACTGGATTTTGCATCTTCAGTTACACTTGTGTTCTTTGTATACCTATAAATGCAAACATAATGGTCAGGGTGCAGTCTTGTATGGCTGTCTCCTTTAGATTCCCAGTGACATCCCTCGTTTACGTATCTCTAGAGCCTTAAGACTGTATTGAACCTTTGCTGAAATGGGAGTGAGAGGCAGGAAGTACACACAAACGCATTTGCTTCTGCAACACCCCTTGCTGCCTTACTCTTACCTCTGACTGTCTCCAGAACATTATTGCTTCTTAGTCGTGCAAAGGTTTTTTTCTTTTCTTTTTTAGAGAATGCTTTCCCTAGTTCAGGTTTACAGTAGTTCTAGTCCATGCTGCTCAGTGTAACATAATTTCGTGTTGTTTGTCCATCTGATGGCTCTTTCTTTTCTTACATGCTCAGCAAGCCTGGTGTGTATGAGCTCAGCAAAGTACCAACTGGCATTTCCAGGTAAGTGAATTGCACGTTTTTTGAAACTTGTATTTGCTCTTGCAGAACAACGTGGTGATACTCAGCTTTCTGAAGTCTAATGTCTGCAGAGTGTTTTGGCAATAGCAGGTGCACATTGCCCTTCCTGTGTATCTTCTGTTCAGAGTACTTCTGGAAGTACTTAGAGTATCAGGTAGCAGAGACTTACGCAGTCTGAGCAGCACTGAAGAGAAGAAGAATGAACCTCTTAACATCTAGTAATTACTGTGTCTACTGTTCTTGCCCGGAATAAGGAGAAGGGGCGATGTCTGTTTGCTTCATGATCCAGACTAAGTTGCTGCTTGAAATTTGGATCAGTATTCCTGTGTTAGCAAGTGTGTGATGTCTGTGTTGCATAGTTAAGAGCTACCAAAAACTTCTAGCTGTAAATTGAACTTGTTTTAAATTAATTTAATAAAAGCACTTAATTTCAGGCAGATTTGGTAACTTTAGGGTTCTCCCTTTTGCTCACATGCTATGCCGTAATTATTTCAGCCTCAGGACAAAACCTACTTGTTCTGTGATTCCTACTAAATAAAATGCATTTTATTTTACCTTGCTAACTTAGCTGCAATATTAGTCCTTTTCTTCTGAATTTGATAGATTTTATTAATAGTGGAAAAAATGCCACGGACATAGTAACTACTTCTCCATTCATTTCAAAGCTTTCATCTTGGTTTCTTCTAAAACTGCAGATAAAGTTTTATACCAATTTGAAGAGTAAAAGCTTTGACCAGCTGGAAAAAGAAAAGATACACAGCCAGCTGGGTTATTCTGTCATTTTCTGGAGTTTGTTTACATAATGTGTTGCTGCAATATATACATATCTGGAAAGTTAATAATCGTATTTTGCATCTCTTTTAGTACCTTTACTATATATATTCTTACTGTGATGTCTTTGGAGCATTGAATACTCCTGAGAGTAACCTCTTGTGAACAACAGCATCCCACTACAGTGGCTGGGATTTTTGAATGCTGCTGTTAGTACAGTCAAAATACAAAATGTACATATGAAAATATAAAAATAGGAGAGGTTGAATACTTTAGGGCTCTTGTGCTTGGAAAAGAGAGGATAGGATGGCAATAGTGATAAAGGGCTATCAAATTCTGAGTGGCATGGAGGTGGTGAATAAAGGGCAATTATTTACTTATGTTGATTGTAGTACTATAATCAGGGCTATCTAATTTATCAAATGAGAAGTTAAGCAGAAGGATGCCATTTTTCACACAGCCTGTAGCTGATTGTGGGACTCATAGAATATTGTTGGTGTCATATGTTTTTATAGGTTTTAAAAAGCAATTAGATGTGTTTGGTGAGGGGAAGACTCATCAGGAGTTCCTGCTGCCTTCTGTTCTCTCGTTCACACCTGCTTTTGACTGTGGCCAGAAATAGGATACTGGGCTTTGACTTTTGGTTCCCTCTTTTGGGAATCATGGAAATCAGAATATTTTATCAAAGCATATACAGAAGTCTATATTCCTTCCATTTTTTCTTTATCTTTTTCTTCCTTAGGATTCATTTGATTCCTGGCTTTATTGACTCAGAACAAGCGGACTGGATGTTTGAACAACTCCTCCAAAACATACCCTGGGGTCAGAGAACTCACATTAGACAGGGTAAGGGATGTGTAGACCAACTTTTCAGGTCATTCCCAGGTCATTTCCATACCAAAATCCATGCATTGTATATCATTGTTTTCAGTTTTACATATTACCACTCCTTCACATATTTCCTTTCAGGTTTTCCATACGTATCTGAAGAGTACTGCTTATTTTTCAATCTCTATCACCATGTTCCTATTGCCAATTAAATGATATCTTTCCAAATGAAAATTCCCTGTCTTAAAAATCTTTGAATTTTACTGCCTCCTCTGTCATCTCAAGTTCTTTTCCCACTCTTTTTTTAGATTAAGTCTGTGCTCCATCCCTTCATACTGTCTCCCAGTGATGCTGCAAAAACTGGGTTCTTTGAGATTTCTGTCACCATGAATATTTTTTGCCTCTCTCACTTAAAATCCCAGCAGAGCACGTTTCTTTTCCCTTGTCTTTGCTTATTAGTTCCAGTATGCAGGAAGTGAGGAGACTGCTATTCTGGATTTGTTCACTAAGGGGCACCTGTTCTAGCTAAATTTCTTTTCAGTCAGGAATGGATATAAGATAATACAACGGAGTAGTTACTGGACAGGGCTGGAAAATGTCTTCAACATCTGTGTTTACTGGCTTGCAGTAAAGGTACAGTATAATGGAGAATGTTACCTGACAAGCATGAGAAATAGCTACCAAGATAGTACTTTCAGAATTTGAGAGTACTTTTAACTTGATGTTTGTATTACACCACAGAGCACACACATATTTGACAAAATATTACTTTTCAGCCCTGCTATGTTCTGCTTCTGTAATGCCCCATTGATGATGTGGTCCTTTCCACTTCATCCTTTCCAGTGGATATATCTTGCAACTTATGCCAGTCTATTGGGCACTGGAACCAGGATAATATAAAACAAGCCAGAATTATAAATAAAATTTCAGTTTCGTTTTGCTGTCTTTAACTTGTCCAGTCCCTGCCCTGTCTGGCATAGGGATGAGAAAATTGATGGGGTTCCAAGATTTTGGCAAGGTAATTCCTCCTGCAGAGACAGGCCTGTTTTTGAATAATCTCATTCCTTCACTTGAGTTCATTATGTGAGGCTGAGGATTTTAAAGTGGCTGCTTTTTAACTTCAGGTGAGTGGACAGTCCCTTTTTGATCACGTTTCTTGGCAGAATTCCATCATCTTTTCATTTTCAAGCCCGTTGATAAGGCAACTGAGAAAGTCTTTGTGTTTTTCTTTTTTTAGAAGTATCTTTTGAGGAACCAAGGCTTACCTCCTGGTATGGGGAACTTCCTTACACGTACTCCAGGATAACAATGCGGCCAAACCCAAACGTATGTTTATGTTTACAATTTTCTTTTATTATCGTCTACAAAGAAATCCTTTGCAGAGATTGTGGCACAAAAAATTCCCTCTATCCTCTATTTTTATCTGGAGTATCTATCAACATTTCATTTCTGATCAACAGCAGATTCTAGTGTAATGTGGACAACTTCATAAAACAAGCATTATGAGTGGATTGACTGAGAGGAGCATGATTGAGTTGCAAAACATTGGCAAAAGGAAACTCGAGAGTTTAACATTCTGCTTTCGGGTCACTGTAGCTTTGGACAAAACTCTGAATTGTTCTGTGTGACTTACTCTATGCATGTTTATATTGGAGATTGTAGTGTACACAGTCGTACTGAGTTTTTCGTTGTAAAGATACAGTAATATCAACTACTTGAAATAGTTACTTTCAGAAACACTTCGATTCAGTACTGCTTAAATGAGAATTTAGGCATATTGTTGATTCCTATGTAAGTGCTATGAAATTCACACACACAACCTGTGTGCTCAGCAAGTCCAGATTGTATGATGTAATTTCCCATGCTATTTTGGAAGGGTTAAAAACCTTCTGTGTGACTCGTTGACATTTTGTTCATGTTCACTCTCTCTGGCTTCCAGCCTTTTGTCCCATCAACCTGTCTCTTGGTATTGCTTTGGTTGAAATTTCCATGGCAGTAGGCTGCAATGTTCTGAACCATAAATTAAGTGTGACTGTTGAAGGCTGGATAGCATGAGAGGGAAGTGTCCCAAGTCCCAGACCTGCTGCCAAAGGCGGGTGCCTCCTAGCAAAGCTCAGTTTGGGAAAAGTGGAAAGGTGTTATTTAACAATGAGTTGTGAAGATTTTGTAGTCTCAAAAATACCATAGTTCAAAAATTCCATAACCTATGGAATTTGTGGTGGAAAAATAGGTGCTTTTTTTTTTTGTGTGTGTGTACCCATTTGTGGAATAATATTTCAAATGGACTTTTCTAGAAGCTGAATGGCTTTAGGAATTGGAAGTGCCCCTCCAAAATCATTCTGCTGTACACTGATGATTTAAATCCAGGTCAGAATTTCCTGTTGTGGAAGCCGTTGCTGCTCAGAGGTTGGATAGAGCCTATATACCCTGAACTGATGGTTTCAGTTCAGTTTGCATAAAGTTCAGAGTTAGTACTCATTGGACCACTGGTTTGTTTTTCTCATCCAAGAGGTACAAGGCCTAAATCAGTCACGCATGCTGATCCAGTCTTTTATCCCTGAATAATTCTCCTTTTTACTGAGAGAAACAAACTCCAGCGGAAAGTGACATGCACTGGCAAACTTGCATAGCTGGGAGCCAGCCCTGCCACCGGCTGGGGACTGCCCATGGGCAGATATATGGGCAGACTGCACATGGGCACTCTGACGTTTCACTCGGCTTTGTAGGTGGGAGTTCCTACAGCCTAGAAGAAGCAGTGGATGGAACACAATCCTTACCTATAGAATAGGGTTTATATCACAAAAATATCCCGAGTAAACTGTAATTTAGTGCACAACTTGGCCAAAACCAATTACCTGCCTTGAATGCTTGATCTGTAGGAGTAATTAGCTTTGTGCCCCTGCTTTTTTGTTTGGTAAGACTGGGTGTGATTCCAACACTGCTAGGTATAATCCGGTGCTTGTGCCTAATCAATTTTGGTATTAGAAGAATGTTTCTTTATAAGCAGTGATGTAGTTGGCGACACAGTAATGTTTCAACAAAATTACTTCCACTGCTGCAGGTTTGTAGTGGGGTTTCCACTGAATTGTAAAATTCATCATATGGTAACCTTTTTAGTAATAAGTACTTTTGTGATAGGAATTGAAGGAATACAGTCCTAGTTGGTCACTGAAAAGTGCTTTCAGTAATTCTTGTTGGACTCTTCTGTCATTGCATTGTATGTCCTGCACATTACTGCACATTCAGGCAGCCCAGTTACAAGCTGTAGCTTTTATTGGGTGCTGTTACTGATTTCCCTACATGTTGCACAGCTGCAAGCTGTGTTTATGTATAATTAATTATTCACATGATGCTTAGTCGTTGAAGGGGTGACTTATCTAGAAATACCCTACCAGAGAAAGATGCTATGTTGAGGCTCTTGCAGTGTAGCCAATAGGTTAAAAACCCCTTAAACGTGGGTAAGCATGAAAAGAAGGTGGTGCAGACTTGATTATTAGAGGTGGATATCAGGAACTAATTCCTGCTGTCTGCTCCTCCTTCTGCCAGTGATGCACTGGAAGGTTTGGAATCACTCCTTTATCCTCTCTTGGTCTGTGTTTCTGCTTATATAATGGGCAAAAATTCTGGCCTACATTGCTTTGGCTTTTTTTTTTTTGAACTTATGTAGTACTTAAAAGCACTCTGACAGATGAAAGTCATGATGCAAGTTTATAACATTAAATAATGATTCACTGGACTGAGTTGTAATGGAATGTGCGGAGCTGCCATGGGCTATGGGCTCAGCAAGATGTTGGCAAAGGGGAAGACGAAATTCAGGGCCTGTGACACTGGTTTTGCAAACCACTGAAAGGTTATAGTTTCGAAGTCAAAACCCCGAGAGGTGATGAGTTGGGCTCAACAAGCTGTACTAACAGAGCGGCCACAGAGGGCCACACTGTGACAGTGTTAGGCCAGCCATTGTCTCTTGTTCTGTATCAATAGCTGCAGGCAATTGAGAGTGTGTCAGTTAGTCACTGATTGCAACTTTCTGGATGCACTATGCCCACCAGCAATGGCCAAGTAACTCAGAAGTTATCAGAACCCTGTGTTAAACTTGTCTACCTTGGTAAGGAGGTTAAAAAAACAGGTATGCGTGGGAGTAGTTGCACACTTTTTGTCTTAGTGAAGAACTCCCAATGTTTATTCGTGGTCAGTTCAAGTAGATTTCACTCTGTCTACTTTCTCACCTTTCAGTTAATTGGGGTGGCTGGCTACACTGGTATGAAAGGCATTATATAAAACTCTCATAGTTTTAAGAGATGATTTAGTATTGAGTAATAGGTAACATGCTTATTTCACAGAAAGCCCGTTCCTCAGCTTTACTAAAAATATAGACAGAATTGTTCAGAGGCATTTGTTTGATTTCAAGTTTTTTGTGATTGAAGTGCAGTATATTTTGTTTCTGAGTAGTTTTCCCCTTGTGTAACTTGCATTATCTGCTGCTAGCCTGCTTTCATTGTATTTATGCTACTCCTGCTGTGCTGATTACAGTGGCATCCTCTGCTGACCATGCTAAAGGAGCGTATTGAAGAGTTTACTGGCTACACCTTCAACTCTCTTCTCTGCAACCTCTACCGAAATGAGAAGGATAGCGTAGACTGGCACAGTGACGATGAACCATCACTGGGAAAAAATCCTGTCATTGCCTCGCTCAGCTTTGGTGCTACCCGGACCTTTGAGATGAGGAAGAAACCCTCCCCTGTGAGTGTTCATATCACATTGAGAGAGTCCTATAGTTACTAATATGTTTTCCCTCTGTTTAGAGAACTTAATTAGTAAAAGCGTTTAATACTAGTTAATGAAAGCACAACTCATAAAGTTCTGTGGAATAAGTGTAGGGACCAAGAAATCTGTCGCATGGAACATGACACCTTGAGGATGGGAATGGGACCACTCTAATAATGTGCAGCAGTGTAGTACTGCAGTGAAATTGCAACCTGGGCACTGTGTAAATGAACCAAAGAGTTGATACTGTTTTCTTAAACTCAGGGAAACATCGTGTAATGCATAGTGTATGTGGGATGAAGAGTAGCTCTGACTGCTCTTGTAAGTAAAAATCCTCTTAATAATGTTTGCATTTTGACTTGTGTGTATTCAGATTGAGGGACGGTGGACAGAGGGAAGGAGCTCATTTCTTTTCCGTAAAATACCAGCCTGTCACATCATACTTCACAGACTAATCGGAGATCTTTACTTTGATAAGGAGGCATGTGTGGAACATCCTTTCAGGAATTAGTTGGTGATTCAGTAGCAAATACTCCTTAGAGAGAGTATTATTTATCTAGAGATAAAATACTGTGCTTGGCAATGCTGTGTTTACAAGTCAACTTAAAACTTAAATTTTGCAATTTGTATTTATCCAAGTAAAAGAGTCACATATTCCTGTGTTGAGAATACAGGCCTCATTTTGGGTTTTGCTGCTTTGGATGTCTTTTCTGCATGTGTAGTCTTTGATAACTTTGGGAAGAAGTTTGCTGTCCTCTTATGTTGCTATTTATTCTGAATAAGTAATGCAGAAGGCAAAGGTGTTGATTATCAGCCTATTAGAAAACTGTATGCTGACATACTGAAGTCTGCCCATCAAGAATCACCTTGGGTCATCTAGTTGTGAACAGCAAAGGTCAGAATTTGAAACAGAAAACAAAGAATTTGTATTTTTCACCAGTTCTCTAACTTGTGAATTCTTTGTTGTCTGAAGTTAATTTAATTCTGGTCCCTGAGCATGAGATTGCATAACCAGTGCATTATGTCAGTGGGCATAGCATGAGTAAGTATCTTTGATGCTGTGATGATAACAAAATGTCAGCTGGAAAGTTCATTCCTCTGGGAAACTGTAAATGGTGCTTGGATTCATTTCTAGAAGTGCATGTGTTCCCCTTCGATGGATGAGAATCAAAGCCACTTAGATTTCAGTATAAACTTCACAGTTTCCCTCTTAAAAATCAAACCCAGTTCTTGAGCAAGATGTCTTTTTGTTCTATTTTCTATTTTCTGAAAAGACACCCACTACGAGCAAAGGGGGAAATTCAGTCTGTGCCATTCATAATTGGCTGCCTTCTTTGATCTGTACGGTACAATTTCTTCCCTTTTCTTCCTAAGATGGATGATTTTCTATAGATGTATCCCTCAAGCTCTCCTCTTTTTTTTTTTTTTTCTTCAGTGCCTCTGACCTGATATTTCTGACTAGCTGAGTCTTGTTACCTATGAAGTGTGCAAGCGTGACATACCTGTTTCTAAGGTATGATCCCCATGTGCAGAGTGATCTTTGAATAAGTTGCTATTAACTGTATCCTGTGCCTAAGGGAACTTGTACTTAACAATTATATGGCACACATTATGCATTCTTTGCACATTCCCAAAGCCTGCAATTTTCTGAGAGCATCCTATGACACTAGGTGCTTTGCCAAGTGGGAGTTCCAAGAGGCTCTGATGGAAATTACAACCTTTCAGGCTGTACCACCAACGAAATAATTTTCATACTCTATTGTAATGTAGCATTCTCTCTTTCATTATGAGAAAGTTAAAGTTGATTGTAGATATTTGAAGTTTGATCATTATTTTGTTCAAAAGCAAGTTACAGGAAGAGGAATGTAGTCTAGGGAAAAGGAATTTGGATTAACAGTCATCACAGGCATTCAGGCTTTCCCTGGTTTATAATCTGCCAGTATCAGTACATCGAGTTTTCCAGAGTTAGTCTTCACTGAGAAGGGAAAGTAAATCCTTTTCTTCCCAAAATTAAACCTCTTTGAGGATTGACATTCTAGTATTTCAGATTCTAGAGTTTCAAAGGCCTTCATTTTCTTCTGTTCTTGTAAGTGCTTTTAAGTATTTTGAGATGAAAGATGGAAAGATGTAGTGAAAATACAAGATGAGAAATAACTGTGGTAGAAGCTCACTGTGGATAAATGGTACTGGAAAAAAAACACTAAAGCAGTTGCCTGTGTGTGATCATGTACTGGGTACAAAACAGTATGTACCACAAGTCAGGTGACATCTTGTAGTGCTATTGAAGAATACTGGATCAGAGCCTTCCGAGACTTCAGTTCATGTTAGTATCTGTGCAAGTATTTTCCATTTTATATCTTGGAATGTCGATGAACTTATTAGAGAATAAAATCCTATTTCTCTAACCGCAAAAAAGACTAGTAATGTTGGTGGATTGGTTTTTTTGTGCATGTTTGCATGAATTTTGACATTTGTCTGCTAGGAATTTGGTGGCTACTCTGAAACTGTCACAAAAGGAAATCTTTTTATCCTTTCTCTGCAGTTTTCCTTGGGAAAAAAATGAAAAAAAATTATTTAGATGCAAGTCATATTTTTTTGCCTGAAATTTTTTCTAGAGTGAGGGGAAGGCAAGGTTCAGTCCTCTGTTTTTTCTTTTTGGTGAGTACTGTACTGGATGAGTAAGTGTTCATCATATAATAGGTGGTAAAGCAGTGTAGAGACATGCATAGCCTATGAATCTGCATCAACAAGCATCCCTTGTGGATAAGTAGAAATAATTCTTACTCAGATTTCAGCCCAGTATGTTTAAAAAACAAAACAAAACAAAAAACTACAAATACATTTCAGGAGTAAATTCTCCACTGGAATTAAGGAGGCTTTTAATGGAAACTAACATGATGCCAGAAACTGTTTTACTTCACCTGCTGGAGATTTTCTTTTTAAGCATTCTTTCTTCTAAATACTGCCTTTTCTCTTTATTTGTTACTGTGGTTGTAGCTGATACTTTGCTTCTGCTTTCCCCAAGATTGTTTCCACAGCTGGTGGTAGAGGAGTATGCTAGAAAAGAGGGATACAAGCAAGGTGGAAGTTTGAAAAATATGAGATTAGAACTTTTGTAAGGATAATTCTCTTGGTAATAGGTAAATAGGTAAAGCAGAAGACTAGAAGCCAGCACTCTCCATGAAGGCTGCTGACTTTAACCTTTGAAAATAATTTTGCATCATTTGTATTTATAACTGCATTATTATTTATGCATTCTTCTACAGGATGTTTCCATTTACTTTTCCTTATAATAGAAGATGCTTCCACACTATCCAGAACCCATTTCCTACTACTATCTCAATAAACTTGCGTGAGACTTAAGAAGCAAACTTAGGTGATTTATATAGATTTATACTAGAACTTTTCTCTTTCTTACCCTTTTGTTTTTGATACCATTCTAAGAAAAAAACCTTGATGACGTGCAGGAATACTTACAGATTTTATATTCACAGCTTCCTATCAACTCATGCTGAGCTTTCCTCACTTATTAACTGTAGTTACTTGAATTAAGGATAAAAATAAAGATTTAGTCAGTGTACTTAGTGTAAAGTTTGGATTGTATTGAATGTGCAACTCAGGATTATGAAAATTCTAATATACTGAGAAGCAGAACAGTTGCTTTACTAGACCTGTTCTTGGAAGCAGCTGGTTTTGTAATACATACATAGAGTTAAGAAGTGACTGTGTAAAAGTTACCTGATGCATTTATTTCCATGTTTGTTACCAGTATTTTTAAAAAGTCCTTTCCTCCTTAGAGGTCAAGAATAAATTTTCTTCATAAACTCCTTGACATCGGAAACTCAACTGAGTTTTCTCTATGTCTAACGTCAGCTCTAGAGATGAAAGTTCTGAAACGAGATTTGGTGGACAGTGTTAGTAATGACGTGAGGCAGTAAAAACTTTTTGTCTGACTTCACTGGCTCTGCAAAACCAATTGACATAAAAATCTCCTTTTCTAAGTTAAAACTAAGCTCAGAGATGTCCCATTTAAGACAGAAAGTAACTGCTGCTTCTACATACTGACTTTGCTAAGCCAAAAGGATGTTTTCTCCTAAATCATTTGTCTTAGAAGAATTCCTTTTTAATCAAGATGAGCAAGAGATAAAAATAAGTCCACTGTTATCCATCCACAAAGTGAAATGATGTAATCCTGTGAAATAGAAAACAGCCATGCAATGGTATTTCTCTGCTTTTCATCAGCAGTCATGTTTATAATACCTATTTTTGAATTTTTTTCCTTGTTTCCTCCAAAGTTTAAGAAAACGGTTTTGACATTGCGCCTTACTTCTAATAGAGAAAGATAAATGGCTAATAATTCTAGAAGCTTAAAAATATGTTTTGCATTGTCCTTACAAAGAATACATATTACAGGTGATTCTGAGTGCCTTCAGCACTCCCCGATTCCAGAGCCTTTTTCTGTCACACTGCCACTTCTAGTCCCAGACATGAATAGAAAGGGGCAATGGTGCAAATAAATTACATCGTGATGCTTCTTATTATTGGGAATTGATTTGATCCCAACCAAACTCTTTTGCGTTTTAGTGGATTTGCAGTCTTCTTTCTGTCTGTATCTCCCAGTTGTTCTTTTGAAAACTGAACTTTGTTTGAAGTCCAGGACAGTTTTCCCAGTAGTTGATACTTTACCTCATTATTCTGAGCTTTTCAGCAAGCCATGTACTTTGAAAAAGACAAACCTGCATCAGGTCGGGCCACTGCACAATTATGCTTCAAGGAAGTTAAGATTTTTGAAAATATGAGTTTTTTTAAAAGAATTAAAATGTGTTGCATGAGAGCTGTTGGGTCTTTTTAATGGCTCTCAAAAGACTATATCTGCCTTTTTATGACCTGTTAATGTTGTCTTCTAACTGTTGGGTCTGTGCAGAGACCCGTTAGTTTTCCTGAATAACTGAACATACAGCTGAAGCCTGGAGGTTTTGTAACATTTATTTCTGTTTCAGAATGTGAGACTTTTGTCAGTGTGAGATAACTATACCTGCACCTCAAGCTCGGTTGAATCGTACTGTGATAATTCCATTTTCCCAGTTTCAATTGTCCTGTATTGTTTCCAGCTTCTTTGCAATCTGCTTCTGTTACAACTGACATAAGCTGTGACCTCTCATCTCTTTTTTATTTTCCCCTCCAAAGTACAGTTCATTTTACATGACAAATGTGACAAATGCCACTGTGGTAGTAACAGGTTTTGTTGAGTCTGGAGTAGTTGCTGCCTTGAGCTGAGTCTGAACTAATTGAGTATTGCCTCCTCCTAAACACTCAGCAAGAGTGGTTTTAGTAGTCCACCAACCATTATAAGAAACTGGAAGAGAAGGTACTGCCTAACTAATTAAAAATAAAAAATTTGTTCAGCAACTGTTTAACATGTATGGTCCCTTAAAGGAACACCATCATACATTAGAAGCTCAGACTGTGCCTAATTATTTTTTTTCTCATCTCTGTAGTAATTGTGTATTTCTGGCTTTTCTTTCAAGAGCAAATAACTGATTTGGTGATTTCTTTGTGAAAAAAACTGGTATCTCTGCTTCTAGATGCAGTGGTACAATAACAAATATGCATTCAGGCTATCTGTTTGCTATACGCGGGCAGTATCCTCAGAACAAGTTTAACCCTGTATTCGTACAGTGTAGAGGCTGAGAACCTGTCATACTTTTTTCAGTGGAGAACATTTATTATCCTCTTTACGCTTTCAAGCTGTCTGTGGCTTTCTGTAACTTAAAAATAAAAGACCTCTTGAGTCCCCTCCCTTTCAACACTAATTAAAAGTTCTGTAACTCCCCCTCTCTCTAAAATAATCCCTGTATTTTGCAGGTGATTTTCTATCTGAAACTTCCCTGAATTCCTCATTTCAGAGAGTTGCTTTCCGCTCCTCCTAGACAGCTTGCCAAGTTGTAAAGAGATCTATAAAAGGCAAAATATATACTGCCATTCTGTATTTGGGGGACATCCTGGTTTTCCTATTTACATTTCAATATTAGTTAAATAATCAAAGTGCCAACATTAAGTAGGGAAGATGTTAAATGGAAGTTGTTCAAGGTTTGCAGCTGTTGAAGGCTAAAATCAGAAAATATTAAAGGAGTACGTAGAGCATTATAACACCTGCCTATGTGGCATTCTGGAAGATAGTTCACGTCGTGCATAGTATGATTTCATGAGGAGGTTACTGTCATGATTGACAGAGAGAACTGTATTGCATAATAGACTTCCCTGAGCAATTTGACTTAGCAGTGTATTAGTCTCATTTAAAATTGGAAGGGATAGTGCAAATCAATGGAGTTGCTATTCCCACTGATGTGGCATGTGTTAGACTAATACTGCAGTGTTACTATGTCCAGTTGTTGTATTTGTGCTTTTAAAATGTTGTACGTAATCTGAAGGCTTAACAAAAGTTTAAAAATTATTTGTCTCCTAGTTTGGCGGTGAGTTTTGCTTAGTGATGATAAAGTTTAAGATAACTTGTTTTACAAGGTACTATAGGAAAAGGAGATTTTTTTGGATAGCGAAAGTTCTTCATCTAGCAGGTAATATTATACCAACATGTAATGTCCAAAACAAGACAAATGCAGAATAGAGGGAAGATGTATATTTTTGATGAATTAGTTAACCGTTGGAATCAGGGTGGCTATTGCAGAATGTCTCCACACAAAATTTTTTATTTCAGGAGTGGATGTTTCCAAAAGATTCGCAGCCTCGCTCCAGGATTTTGCACTAGATGTAGGAACTTGTTGTGGAACTTTACCTGTGTTGTACAGGCAGTGAGATGCAATGGCTTCATTCATCCTTAAAATACTCAGCTCCTGAACTCATTATGAAATATGGTAACAGAGAGGTTTAGACTTCTTGATCCTGTAAGAGCTTCCCTTCCTTTCCCCTCACAGCTTTTTAAGCTCTGCTGTAGAGGACTGGTTTTCTACCAAATGCACGTGCCCGCTTCTTCAGTGTCTAATGTTTCTTTTTAGGAAGAGAATGGAGACTATACTTACGTGGAAAGACTAAGAATCCCACTTGATCATGGGACTCTGCTGGTGATGGAAGGAGCTACCCAGGAGGATTGGCAGGTGAGAACTCCTTGACACCGTTTGTGTGCTTTACTTGCAGTGCAGTTTTCTAAATATGCACAAGGCACTCCCATGAAGGTATGGGACATTCTGCTTCCAGTGATGCAATTGTTTCCCAGCACATTAATATTGCTTTCTGCCTCAGAATTTCAGAGCACCCGCAGAAACAATGGGTTTTCTTTTAAGTGCTAGGTGATGTAATAGGAATCAGCTCGGATGTTCCAGCATTAAAGTTCAGCAATGAAGGTCGCAGCCTGCAGCTGAAAAAGCAAAATCAATTTAGGAATTTGGAATATAAAAAAGTTGCAATTTAATTTAACAAGTCTACAGTAATCTATAAAAACCTTTTGTTTTCAGTGGCCCTGAGCAGTCAGAACATGAAACTTTTTGCCTTACCTAAATGTTTAGAAATGTTGATAAAAAGCCATCACAGGAAATTAAGGGTTTTTTACAGTGTTTGATTACCTGTGTTTTTAATACACAAGCTCATGCTTTTGGTCTTTTTTTTTTTTTCTCTAATGCAACTTACAGCATCGAGTGCCTAAGGAATATCATTCTAGAGATGCACGGATAAACTTGACCTTTAGGATCATTTATCCAGAACCCGATGGAGTTTTGAAGTGAAGAAGCGCTTTTGGGCATTGTTGGCTATAAACACACAGCAGATCCAGAGCCTCCGATTGCTGCAGATTTAAAGGAAGCCTTGCAGGACCAGAGTTCTGTGAAATATCTGATGGGGAAAAGAATCAGTATTATAGAGGTCTTTGATAATCAGAAGCTGCCAGTGCTGGTTTGTTTTCAGAAATGGTATGCTATTAGATGATACTAAATCACAGGCTTTAAGTTTGTTAAAAAACAATGATCGTTCTTAAAAGAACACAGAACACGTGAAAGATCTGAGAGGTACCAACTGGAGCAGAAAGATTCGGTGAGCAGTTATTTTTGCACCTTCTCTTGTCTCCCCTTTCCCCTGAAGCAGTGATTTATGTTCTACGTAACGACATGACAGGATTCTTTTATGTAAAGCCAGCTGTATGTGTGCTGTGTGTACAGAAGTGGGAAAGCTGCACTTTGTGGTGATCTCTGAGGATTACGCATTTCACCAATGGGTAGGGCATTGCTTTTTTTTTTGTAGATTGCAAAGTCTTTTTCAATTAAGCAACCAGTTTCATTTTTTATAACTGCTTGAATTATACTAGTGTCTAGTAGAACAGAGGGTCAAGGCTCCCTTCTGCTATGCACTCTGTGGTCAGACTTTATCCGGATTCTTTATGCATGTAGACAAGGCAGACAGAGACAAGCAACAGAGACACCTTAGCCATGAGGCTTATCAGCCAGGTTGAAGCTGCCCATTGCTTGAGTATTAACAGTCCTCCATCCCTGCTGGCTTAAAACTGTTATCTGTGTCATAGGCAGGAAAGTAGACAAAAAGAGATGTCATAACTTTCAAAATTTGCTAATAAATTCTTAGTTTCTTTTTTGTTTTTCTTTTTAGCACAACTAGGTTGTGGCTTCCAGTGATTTCAGGTGGGACAGGAAATGTCAGCATCTCTAAAAATTAGGTCTGTGCTGCCAAATTTGATACCCAGAAGAATTGGTCCAAAGATTTGGACCCAAATTATTATAATCACAGTGTAAGTCAGTTGCAAAGCTACACTAAGTAGAGCGTAGTAGCACCAGGTGCAGCACTTACTCTGATGCTACTGCTTCTAGGTCAGTGCATATTGCATTGAAGAGTGTTACTTGGAGGGCTACCTCTCAGACCTCTGCGGTTACAGAGAAGCAGTCAGCAGCTCAGACTTGATTCTAGGTTGACTTGCTGGAATTCTTCAAGTTTGCGTGCCCTAGGTACGTCTCACCTGTTGGTAGGAACCAGTGAGCTGATGGCTGCTGTCTGGAATGTTAAGTCAGCTATGCTGCCTATGTGGTTAAGTTCTCACTGCAGCTAAATGGCATCCACTGTACTGGATCAAAACATAGGTTTGGTATGTCTTTGCTTTCTGCCTGCAGTAGGATCTAAGCATGGGTAAATACTCTGTGCCTCGTAACACGTTAATATTGTTAAGCAAGCGAGTGTCCCTCTTCAGTGCAAGAATAAGTTGGTGTTTAGAAAATGTCTCTCTTTCCTTAGCCAACATTTGCTGTAGTTTAAAATTCTTATTTGATGAGAGCTGTCAAGTTATTTAATAGTCAATTATGCTTATGTTTTAATGTTATTGATGATCTAAAGGACAGACTGTTGAGCCACTTCAATCCCTGTGGTCTGAAATTGGGCAGAATAATTTTCTTTGCATATCAGACAACTCTAGAAGCAGCTTCTCTACCTAAAGCACCATATACAGCTTTTGAAAGAGCTTATTCTTCTGAAATGAATGAATGTTATTAGAAAACTTACTTTGTGATCTAAGCATGTCTTCACTTTAATCCCAGTGCATATAGAAATATATTTTTGGAGTATATTTAATGTTTGAATCTGAGACCTGGGCTCTGCGATATATCTCCTAAGAATTAGTGTTGAAGGAGGCAGACACTTAATTTCACGTTTACTTTCTTTGAGTAACTGGAGTCTTGTGCACATCCCTGTATGTGTGCCCAGGTTTGGCAGTCCTGACAGAGAGCGTGTTTCCTTAATGAAGTGGCAGTGCTAATTTCTGCAGATATTCTGACAAGAAAACACTTTAGCCTTTATCAGTTCATACAAGCTGCGTTTATTTACACTGTGTTAAGCGCAGTCATGCTGCAAGAGAGAGTAGGAGATGGGGACTAGATGGAAACTTTTAAACCCCCAAACCTCAGCCTATGGAAATGGCAGCTCATTTGAATTCAACAAAGCTGTGGCATGTAACTGATGGTAGGGCCCTGGAGGCTGATACTGTTGTGGAAGAAAGGTTTTTCACTTATTTTCTTGTTTTTAATTTATAATATTAGAAAATTGTGATTTAATTTCTTTACTTCCTTTGATCTGGGAGAAGACCAAGGTTTCCTCCCCAACAATAAAATGATTTATAAGAGAAATGCTGTATCCCACAGAGCTCTCTTGGGGTAATACCCTTTTGTTGGTGGTATCTACTCTGTTCTGTTCTCTCTCATGTGTCGACTGTGTGGCTGCTTATATCCAAATCTGGTTGACAGTGGGGAGAAGGCACGTTCCTCCCCCTGTCCTGAGTGCCCTGGCTGCAAGGGGAACAGTTGGCAGAGAGCTCAAGTTTCTTGGTCAGCCGGGAACTTGTGGGTCCTTCCTTCCTCCCCCCACCTTCTCCCAAAAAAGTCACCTAGCCAGGTGGCAGCAGATTGCAACCTCCTGCCTGCCAGGACAGCAGGAAATGGCTTCGAGCAGAGGAGATTCCAGCCCACATCTCAGGAGAGCTTTCTGCAGGCACATTTTCCTGTAGGTAGAAATTTGTTCCTGAATGCTGCAAGCACTCCTACAGTTCTCAAAATGAATGTGTGCGATAGTGAGATTTGAGAAGTCTTGAGCCTGGTGGTGTTCTCATGGCACCTAAAGATTTTTTTTCACTAGAGACCAGGGCAACTTGAAAATTTCTAGTGCTACTGTTCAGCTGTTTCTGCTGTTGGAGTCAAGTGCAGAGGGTAACGTATTTAGAATGGTAAATATGTAGTTAGGTTCCATTCTTTAACTTAAAGATAGCCGGAGGAACCTTTGCCCTAGTTATATGGATTTGAAAACTATTTCTAAAAATGCTGCCCGAAAGATTTATTTTCCAGTTACTAGGCTTTCTTCCTTCCCAGGACTGTTTTGACAGTACAATATTTCCAGCCTAAAGCTTTTTGAAAAAAGGTTTAAACTCAGAGTACATTACGTTAATTTAAAGTAAAATATATTGTTTGTCTGAAAGCAAAGGTTTATACATACACAGAGGATTCGGGGCCAGGGGGGTTGCCTGGGGTTTTTGTTTTTGCTGTTATCTCCAGACTCAATAATCTAAGCATGGAGTAGTTCATCCATATGAGGTAGTGGAGCAGGTGCCAAGAACTGCTTTGTCTACAGAGCAGCTCTGAATTTTATTTTCCATATTCCCTGTATTCTACCTGTGTCTCCCAAACTGCCTCTCGTAGCCTTTTCCTTTCCCCTCTCACTCCCACTGTCATTTGTTCCTATTTATGTCTAGTTACCTTTCGTATGCTCCCTGCTGTGGGTGTGATGGTATTTTTTTATGTAGAAGATACAAACTGTGGGTTTACTTTGTTTCTTCATTCTGAAATGTTATTTTTCAGCGGAGTACGTGTGTCTCTTCCAAGAAAAGCTGAAAAATTGCATTTCTCAAAACTGTTCATTGTCTGTGACTTTCAAACAGATTGAGTCTACTAGTTACCCCAGTTAAGATTCCTTTTTCCAAAATAGCCATCGCCTTTTCCGAAATACAGTGGCGCACAGGCTTGATGGTAAGGAGTGGATGAATGGAAGCTGCCTTTGGTAAGGATGGATGCTGGCCTGCCACCCTGAGGGAATGTGCAGGATGGAGCTGTTCTGAAAAAAGGGCGACTGGTTCCATCAACAATATGTAACCATTCATTTATTTAACACCTGTATAAACAGTAACATTATTAATTAACCATACTGGTGTCAGGAATCGCTCTGTCTCCATGCTACTTGCAATAATCATTTAATCACAGAATACTTGAATATTCAAGCACAACAAACTCTTGATGAGGTTAGAGTATATTTGATTGAATATACTGTTGGGCCACACCAGGTTGATCTGAGCACATGCTATTTAAAATCAATAGCAAAGTTCCATCATTTCTCTGCTGTATTTTTTTTTTCTTTTTTTTTGGGGGGAGGGGGGGAGGGAACCAGCCCTTTAGGATTTTCAGTTTTGATTAGCTTTAAAGCCATAGATAATTTCATTTTTCCTGTGTCAGATTAATTCTAGCTATGTATTTTCCACCTGTCATGACTGATGGGCTTATTATAGCTACATATAGTAATATATAGCTACAGTAGCAATGTAGAAGGAGACGGGGTGCCAGGAGGGGGTTAAGAAACCAGAATTTTCATACCATGGTGTTGGCAAGGTATGGAAGACTTCTCCTGGGGTCTGGGGTAGAAGATGTATGATAGGTGCTGTGAATCCGTAATGCCTCCTCCTCAAGTGCTGCTACTATTGACTTAGCTAAAAACCATTTAACACCCACTTTACCTTTTCTGGTCATAAACCTTTTCAGAGTGGATATGAAATCTGCCTCACTATGTTTTGTTTTCAGAGTGCTTCTTTTCCGTCCTTGAGGTTTCCATAGCAACCTGGCCCATTTGTTTAAATTGGAGCTCACTGGCCTGTCCTCCCTGCACCTAACTTCTGCTGAGATCTTGCAGGTATCATCTCTTCTTGGCGTGCTGGAGAGTGACTTGTAAGGGTTATAGGAGGGGCTCAGCAGCAGCTGGCTCTAAGAGCGCTGGCCCTTCCCGGAGGGCCATTCACTCAGCAATATGACAGATGTGTGCTTTCTCCACTGTTGCCCTATTTGATTTACCTCATTCTTCTTCTGTGTAACGTTCAGGACAGCTTTGTAGAGTTATTACAAGCTCCCTTGAAGAACAGGTTAGCTGGCAGCTCTTTGGCGGCTCACGCTGGGAAGGCATGTCTCGGGAGGGCTAGGAAGCCTTGTTTTAAGTAAAGAAAGTGGAGGCCATATTGAAGAATTTTTATCAGAATAAGGAGCAAGGAGGTCTGTTGCATGGCCCCCATCGTTTGATTAGGTTTCCCAACAGGAACAAAAACTTCATTCTGTTCACTGAGGAGGTTTTGCTGGCTGAGGTAGACTTAGATCATGGGGGATCATCCAG
This sequence comes from Burhinus oedicnemus, assembly GCA_008921705.1. Classification (NCBI taxonomy): domain Eukaryota; kingdom Metazoa; phylum Chordata; class Aves; order Charadriiformes; family Burhinidae; genus Burhinus; species Burhinus oedicnemus. The sequence continues at coordinate 3,823,853 of VFFE01009229.1, forward strand.
ACAGACAGTGCTCACTGGATCCAGAATGATGCTCAACCAAAAGTTGTTTCTGCCTATAGCTGCATGTGCAGCTGCTTTGCTGTTCACAGGAGAGTGTTATTTATTCTGTCTCTCTAGTCCCATGGTGGAGACATCACATAGATCCACGCTGAAGAGTGGATTGACGTTACAGCTGATCTCTGAGTTACCAGTGCCGGTCCTCTGCCCCTGGGCATGTGTTTCCAGCAATGCCCTTGTGCCAGGACAGGCTGCCATACAACCCTGCAGTGGCTGACCTTGGGAGGTAAGCTGGCCCAGTGATTCCTTAAAGCAGAGAAGAGCAGAAAACAGGCCGCTTGGGAGAACCCAGAGGCTAGAAAGAGCCCCAGTGTTGGGTGGGACAGGGGAGTTGTGGCTGTGACTTGTCACTGGCCATCAGGTCCTTGTCATCGTTAGGGAGGGCTGCAGGAGGACTTCTTGCTCTGAAGACCTTCTGATGCAGAGAGCAAAACATGAAGCAGGAGCGAACAGAGATGGGACTTGCCAGAGGGCATACTGGCCTAGACATACAACACGCAATCACAGCTTGGTGCACAGTTTGTTAGGCTGCAGAATTTACATGGTTCCCAGTATCGCCCCCCTCCCCACGTCCTGCTTTCTGGAGGCAGATCCATGCTGGGTTTCTGCCCTGTGCCGAGGAGGGGACAGCCTGCCTGACTAGCGTGGCATTCCTTTAGCTTGAAGTAGCTGGGGGGGCTTGGAAAGGAGAGAGGCAACAAGATGCAGGCTCCTCAGTTCTTTGGGAGAAGCAAGTGGGAGTGATGGAAGAGGGTTTTAAAATTGCACAGTGGTGTTTTCTGTTGGGAAGCAGTGGGTGGCTGCAGGCTCCCTGGATTATGCAGCCAGGATGTGGCACTGGTACCCACCACCCACCCACCTTTGCACAGGGGAGGGGAGGCAGCGGCAGATCAGTAGGAAGGTGTCTGACTGAGTGTAAGGCAGAATTTGCCAGTATCTGTGCTTCCCCAGCGGCGATGAAGCCATTGTAGGTTGTGCCAGAGAAGAGATTGCTTCCCTGGGATGGGCTGACAAGCCAGCATGAAGAAATCCTCTCAGGCCTCAGGGCAAGGAGAGCGACGGAGCGAATCACTGCCGGCTGCACACAGGACACAGCATCTTGGTGCTGCAGCAGCCACAGGTAGAATAAAATGGCCTGAGTGTTGGCTGCTTCTCTGTAACAACCCTGTATTTTGCACTGATCAGTCTTTCCTTTGGTCACCTCATCACTTAACTCCTGGCTTCGCTTCCCTTACAGAGACATAACTGGCTCTATTTTACCTTAGAAAAGCTTCTTCCCTGTGTTGCAAAGATCATTCCTCAGTGGTGGGTGCTATGGGCTTTCCTCTGACAGGGATGGGGTTACACTTTTTTTCTTTCTGCTTGTCAGCATTAGTGCCACACTGGATCCCCTCCGCAAGGCAGGGCTTTGGTTGCTGGAACCAGTGTCACTCACCTATTTACTGATGTGTTTGTAGTAATTTTTGTCTAAAGTCCCCGAAAAGGTTTACAGACTGTGTAAAAAACAGTCTGCAGGATTTGGTTACTTGACATCTGATGGATGATAAAATGCTTCAGAACTGCTAAGATCCTATTTGTGGCACTTACTTAAGATTTTTAATCTGGACTGACATAGGAAAAGTTTCCTTTTTGACCAGCCTCCAAAGCATCCAGAGACTTTGTGGCCGTGCTGTCTGTTGGTCAGCCCTCCCCTGCTAGTTTTGATTTTGAGGTTTGTGGTCACTTTTGTTGAAATCTGAGAGAGGATAGGAAAAGTCTCAGAAATAATTCAATTTCTTCAGCTCTTGCAAAAATCAGCAATTGGGTACAGAAGAGAAACCAAGACGAGCGTCCTATGCTCAGACAGCTATGGGTTACGCTGGGCCTCCCCGACGAGGAGTGGAGGAATCCTCCTCTCCTCGCTCCCTTGCCGATAGCATTTCTGCTCCTGCAGCTGACACGTTGCCTGGGAGGCAGCACAGCACGTGTGGCCACCAGCCACCGTCCCAGCTGGACAATGCCAGCACCAGCTCGGCATGAATGACGTGGAGGGACAGAAACTCCCAGATTCATCAGCAAAGTTCTCCCCTGCGCACGCAAAGGAGTTTTTTTTCCCAAAACTTTTTAAAAAAAATTTATTTTGTGGGGCAAAACCTTTTTGCAAGCTTTTGAGCCTGAGACAGGATGTGTTTTATTAATTGCAAAAGGTATTCTTGAACTAGAAATCCTAATTTCTGCACTGCTTAATTGATAGGATTACAGTAACAACTAGACATAGTAATACCTCGACAGTTAAAGCCATGGGAGGTTAGAGGTTAATTTTACTCCAAGTGGCAGCAACTTGTACCAACAGGAATATTCAAAGCAATCAGTCTCTTTATTTGTTGAAAGTACAGTTTCATTATTTAAACAGCTGAGTTTTCTGGAATCACTGGTCTCCAGTTGTCTAAACCGCACTTTTATCTTGTATCCTCATAGCACCGTGTTCAGATACGTCAGTAACAGCACTGGGAAAAGCTGCCATCCCTTCTGACGCCCATCAGGCCAAACAAGGGAAATTTAATGTAGCAATTTTCGTCAGGGAACATTTTGCAGCTCTCTTTGAAAACAAAGAGTTTTATTACTACATTTATTGTTAGTGGTGTGATGACAGCCAAATGCTGTTATCCTGTGACCTGCTAGTGAAACCCTGACTTCTCACTTCAGTTATCACTTTACAATTAAAATAATGCAATATAGAGAATAAAATAATATATTAATACATTCGAACATTTTAGTCAGTACTTTGTCCTAATGGCAGTGGGCAGAAGCTTTATGGGATTTATTGCAGCTCATAAAAAGTCAGGCAACACTGAAAGCGAGATATTTGAGGGGGTAGGAGCTTTGAATACCCATACTTTGTATTAACCGTGTTGTATCGTGAGCTACTCTCAAGCATTAGCAAGTGTTTGTCACGACCTACAGTTGTGCTGTGGGTACATCCTCACCTTGCAGCACTGGCTGCTGTGCTTGAAGGAGATGGTCCTGCTCCCAGGTCTTGTCACAGGCTGGCGGGAGAAGCGAAGTTTGAAGAAAGCTAATGCCATGTACCCTGTAGGCAGCATGCCGTATGGCCCCCTGCTGGTTTTTCCATCCTAGTCATCCCCCACACACTCTGTCCCTTGCTTTTGTTACTCCAGCCTTGGTTCTGCTCTTGACCAGCCCACGTGGCCCTGCTGTTCCTCCTGCTCCCTCCTGTCTCAACCTTCACCACGCTCCTGGCTTCACCTGGCTCCTCTGCTTCTGGAGCTTCCTCATTTCAACTCATCCTTCCTACCAAACCTGACTTTGATCTTTACGGTCTTCATTTTAAAGCAGCCCAAGGCTGACCTGACGGCCCTTGGCCAAGGTAGAACAGCACTCTTCTCGCACACCTCACTAGGAAGCTGAAACCTGGGTTTTGGTGATTTACGTCGCAGTAAAAATCCATGGCAGGTTTAGCTCTCTGGTGTCCTAGGCCTGTCACCGCACCCCTAAAACGATTCAGCATTGCATTTATTTATATTTTGTAAATATACATATAGATTATATAGTTATACTTAATGGAAGTACCAATGCTCAGACTTTGTATGGCTAACACTGCATAGTGGAACACTACCTCTTCCAGGTCAGCTCCCAACTAGTGAGAGGTGCCATCAGGGATGATGAACACCACGGTGTCCCTGTGCCAGTAAGCGTTGCTGGGCTGGTGGGCCTGGGCTCACACGGGTCTTGCTAAAACTGTAGTGGCTGTGACTGAGGAAGGGGAAGCAGGAGCCACAGCTGGAGGACAGGGAAAAGGAGGACCCAGGTTTCAGGGATGGGCTGAGGAAAGGAGGATCGTGTGATGAAGCCATCTATAAGAAGAAAAAGATGGGAATCAAGAACTCAGCTGAATTCCCTATACTTATTACTTTAGGTTGACTTGGAAAGAAGTTTTTCAGCTAAAATGGCCAAGTTATATATAAAAATGAGACAACCTTTTTCTCTTAAAAAATTACTTTGTCTGGAGAGGTATCTTAAAACCTCAATAAGTGGCACGGTGGCACCATTTCTGTGGCAGATTGCCTGGGGAGATGTAAAAATCCTTCCATACACCTATAATTCCTGCACTGAATACATCCAGTTTGAAGCATCCCTCAGAGAACTTGCCCACCCTAGCAACTCCCTGGTACGTTGGCAGGAGCTTGTAGAAATAATTTTTCAGAAGCTGCCTGCAAGCACCCCAGCAGGGACCTGAGCCTCCTGGTGCCTTGCTGAATGCATCTGCCCTCCAAGATACAGTAAGTGCCTTAGGGGAGTTTCCTCACGCCTTGTTGCCTAAGGCTTCTCCCTCGTCTCGTGCTATGGGGGACAAAAATCGCAGTGCTGGGGGTGCGAAGGAGAGCCCCGGCCCGCGGGAGGCTGGAGTCAGGGCGTGCTGCAGAACAAGCCTGATCTCCTCTTGCCTATGGAGATTTCCAGTCCTGCAGCTAAATCCCTCCTGATGCCTGCCTGCTGCAGAGGGGAGAAGTGCTTATCCCTCACCTGCCCAGCCGGCTGCAGGGCTCCCCGCAGCTGCCCCCGAGTGCTGCCAGGTAGGATGCCCCTCGGCGGCGCCTGGGGAATGTGAGGGATCTGTCTGTAGGAAAATATTTCAAGGGACACATGGAGCATTTAAAATGCTGGCTGCGTGTTGCTCGGTTGGCTGCCCGACTGTGAGCATGGGGGTGTGTGATCCTCACTGTAGCATTACCCTCAGGCAGTCAGCTGCTGGGGCTGGCTTTGCTTTTATTTATTTTCTTTTTAAAAGGGAAAAAAAATGATGTTAAAAGGCTGCTGAAGTCCCGGCTAGAAACACTGGAAGGAAAGATAAATGATATCCAACCAAATACATAAGGAAAGAGATATGACAACCTTGAGTACATAGACCTTGCAAGTAATTAGTCCCACAATTCCCTGGTGTAAATGCATTTGCGTGTGCTCGAGAGAGGCTTGGCTGCTGTGTTAAGCTGCGCTCGGTGGTGCTGCTATTTTGTTGGGACAGAAAGAAAGAACAGCTGGCTTTTTTCCAGGCAGCGGACTCAGAGTGGGTTTGAATCGGGCCTCGCTGAGTAACTTAGGTTCCCCCATCAGAAAGGGACAATTTCAAGTTTCAATGAAATGCGCGTGCAGAGGAAAAGATGAGAAGGCTTACCTCCTGCTTTCAGAAGTAGTTTGCATCAGCTGCCTGTTTATTTATTTCATCCTTTCCTGTTTGTGAGCTGGTATCTGTTAGGCTGCAGTTAGCTGAATGTTTTCATTATTGTTGTAAAAACAGTTGTTTCAGGGTCTGAACTATAGTGGAGAAGGAACTGCAGCTCCTTCCCATTTCCTCATGGAAATCGATTCACAGAGCAGAATGCTGAGCAGCGATGTGCGCAGCGAGGCGCTGTGTGGTGGCTGACAGGACAAAAGTGTGACTGGAAATGCCGCCTGGCAGGACGGCAAGAGGCAGGTTTTACTCTCGAGTATGTTTTGAGAGGAGATTTGAAACCCACTTGCTGGGGATGGGTTAAGGCATCCTGCTGGGAAGCGGCTTATCCCGCTGGCTTGCGAGGGAGGCCCCGTCAACTCTGACGACAGGCTTACTGCTCCATTTTGGGGCACAAACCGCAGTGTTGAGGGTATCTGCACTGGGATTGCCTAACTAAGGTGGTTTCTGTGAAAGCCCTGGCCTTTCAAAAGTTTCTTTTTCTACAGGAAGAGGTGGATCTCTCTCTCTCCCTTCTCTTCTTACTCTTTCTTCTCCCTTCTGTGGCATTCAATAACAAGCAAGAGGAATAACAATTAATAGGCGATGTGTGCGTTTCCTATAATCACATTGTTAAACGAGTGACCTGATGACAAACATATTTCAGCTGCATTAGTCATTTCTCCCTACGAAACTGGCATTTTAACTTCCCAAGACCCCACCGCTGTCAAGTGGGTATTTTATGTAAAACACGCAGCATTTGAAACGTTCCCAGCCTCGGGTAAAGGTTCCCTCCAGCCCCTGTGCAGCGCCCTGGCATACAACGTGACTTCAGCCCTGTACTATGCAGGAAAGAAATCCTCTCTGATGATCCACGTGGCAGAGGGTTTCTGTAATCTATACCATGAGGTCACATTTCAATACCGGGAGCAAGCGAGATTAAAGTCATGATTTAAACCACTGGAGTAAATATAGTTTTTACATTAGCGCATTGCAGACCTAACTTGGGGGATTATGTCACAGGATATTTTTTCTGAATTGTCTCAAATAAAATCTTAAGGCCTCCCAGTTATTACCATGGTGATGTTGCTCTAACTCGGCATTGAAATTTCCCAGAGCATTTTATCATCAGAATTGTGAGGGAATTAAATGTTCGCTCTACCTGAAGTGAAACCCGTTTGCCCTCATACTGAACTTTCTGTATGAAACCAGACGGGCGGTTTGGACTGGGGATGCGTGTGTTGAATTTCAGATATCAAGTCAACCGGCCTTTTTTCGGCAGAACCTTGGATCCTCTTATGCTGGAGCAGATTAAATTTACCTTGCTTCACATGAATGTGAGTTGCCTTTCTCCACTGCCAGACCAAGGCTCCTGTGTCATCCCACAGCTTGCTTCTGCAGGATAGACGAGCTCAGGCCCAGGAGTCCTCCAAACTTTCTGCAAGCTCGTCCTCTTGGAGGGCTGTGCTGAGGAAACACACTTCGGCCCTAGTCGTGCTGCAGAATCAAGCTGTCAGGAATAAAAAAAATGTTGTAAATGGGGCTCTTGGAGAGAGAGTCGTCGTACTACAGTAAGGACTGTATGGGCTAAATTTAGCTATTAAAGTCAACAGTAAAAAACACAGCCTTCTCCAAGCTGGAATGATTCAATTTGACCAAACAGAAAATTGTTCCCTTATTAAGCTAATTGTATCTCCCAATAGAAAGGCTTCAAACCGAACCCGGCCCTAAAGCAGCCTTGGAGAGCTGAGGAGCCGAGAGATTGCAGTCAGGTGCTTCGTAAAGCCGAGGCTCTTAATGTTTCTGTGACACCGGCAAGAGGCAAAGCAGCCAGCCTTCTGGAAACACACTGGCAAGGGCCTCTGGTCCCCTCTCTCCGAAAGCTTGTTTTGCTTTACCCTGTTTGAGACAATGGTTTGTTTCCAGTGCAGGTCCCGAAACATTGCCACTGCTAAGGCAGTTTGAAAGGAGGAGGGACCAGTCCCGAGTCTTACCCAAAGAAAAACCTGAGACTTTCTGATGGTGAAGTTGCAAAACAAGTCCCTTTCCACGTGCTGGACTACGGCACAGGACGTGTGAGCCGTATGTAAGCTTCTGGGGGTTTTTCGGAGCACTTGTCTACCTCTGCACAAAGAACATGTTTTATGGCAAAATGCCATAAACTCAGGCTAGCTGCAGATGTGCTAGCTTGGGCACAGGACCCAGGGCTGCTGGGCTAAGCGCAGATCTCTCTGTGGGCTCATTTACCGGCTGATGCTGGAGGTGCCCTGGGTACCTCTACATTGCGCTGCCGTGCTGCGTGTGCACACCGAGCACAGGGGTACGGACTGCTCGGCAAACCTCAGGGCCCTGAGCACGCTGTCCCTGTCCCCTTGCCAGCACAGACCAGGATTCCCGATGCCATTGCTAAGCCTCTGCTTCCTTCCCGGTTCCTAACCAAGCTTCAAAAATATCCTCGAGTGGGTGAAGCTATACTGGAGAATGTCTTTATGGGAATAGTCTAACATTAGCCCTGAAGAGGGGACAGACTAACCATTTCGGGCTCTTCCTCCCTCACGCTTTTCTACTCCGCTTCCTTCTAGCTCCTTTCCTGTTCCTATCGTATGTTTTTCTTACACCGTTGGGTTTTTCCATCACTGAGACTCCTTGGCACACACAGCTTTAAAGCGTGGTCCCAGCCGTCGCTAATTTGCAAGCTTTTGTTTCAGCTCAGTAATACTCATATGCTGCTTTTTGTCTGAGGATACGATTCTGCATCATATCAAAGTATTACAGAGCCCACAAGGGGAATGGAAAATTTTAGGATCCCTTCTAAAAGGAAAAAATGGACTCACAGTGAAGCAGGTGGCAGAATTGGGAACGAGGTCCCAGGGTTTTGAGTCCTGCTTAACCCTCTGTTGCTGATGGCTTCTTGTCTGGGTCCATCCCCTGTGATCTCTGTAGTTTAAATCTGGCTCATTGTAGCATTAGGGTGTTTTACCCCAAATCAGATTGGGGCTTGCCTCAGGGTTTCCTTTAACCATGTGTCTGTCACTCCGACAGTAGCGATCCCTGCTGAAAGCTGACGTGACAAGTCTGTTGATACTCCTTTACAGCCATGGAAATGACGGTATTGATACAAAAACCTGCGAGGCGCGATGTAGAAAGCCGAGCTACCGCTGTGGCTCTCCGGGATGTTGCGAGGCCTCCGTACCCCCCGCCCCCCGGCGCTCCATGGGCGCCGCGGGGCAGGCGGGGGATGCCCCGGTGAGAGGGGACCGGAGAAAACGGCCTCTGCGGCGGCGGTGCCCGGGGGCGAGGGAAGGGGCGACGGGACCGAGCGCGAAGCCTCCGCAGGGGCAGCGGCGAGGCTCCCCCGGCCGGGCTCTGCCCCACCCCCAGCTCCCGAGGGGACGCGGCGGGCGGGGTGTCCGGGGGCGGCGGCGCGGTGACAGGGTGCCGGGGAGACGTCAGGCGGAAGGGGAGCGCCCGGCAGGCTGCAAGTGGGCTTCGCCGCCGTCTGAGCATGCTCCCGCGGGGGCAGCAACGGGATATATAACGGCGCCGAAGCGCCGGCGGCAGCAGCAGCAGCAGCGGCGGCTCCGCTGAGGCAGGTGGGGAGCACCGCACCGTACCGCGCTCCGGTCCGTTCCGCACGGTACCGCGCCGCTCCGCTCCGATCCGCACGGTACCGCGTCTCTCCGCACCGCTCCGATCCGCACGGTACCCCGCGTCTCTCCGCTCCGCACCGTACCGCGCCTCTCCGAACCGCGCTGCGCTCCGTCCTGCAGGGTACCGCGCCGTACCGCCCCTCTCCGGACAGCACCGCTCCGCAGCCTACCGCGCTTCTCCGCGCGGCCCCTGCCGCCCCGCTCCGCGCCGCGGGGTCCGTCCCTGCCCGGCCGCGGCTGCCCGCCGGGAGCCTCGGCGCCCGGCACGGCCGAAGCAGCGCGCCCCGCTCCGCCGGCCCCGGCCCCCGCGGCGGGCGCTCCCGCGGCCGGCAGGATGGCCGCGAAGCCGGCCGAGCTGATGGGCATCTGCTCCAGCTACCAGGCGGTGATGCCCCACTTCGTCTGCGTGGCCGAGGAGTTCTCCCCGCCCGCCCGCCCCGCCAAGGCCCCCAAGGGCAAGCTGCGGCGGCCGCGGCAGTCGCGCTTCAAGACGCAGCCGGTGACTTTCGACGAGATCCAGGAGGTGGAGGAGGAGGGGGTGTCCCCCATGGAGGAGGAGAAGGCCAAGAAGTCCTTCCTGCAGTCGCTGGAGTGCCTGCGGCGGAGCACGCAGAACCTCAGCCTCCAGCGGGACCGCCTCGGCAGCTGCCGCCTCCGCAACAGCCTCGACTCCAGCGACTCGGACTCGGCCCTCTGAGGGCGGCGGGGCCCGGCGGGACCCGGCCCGGCCCGGCGGGGCCCGGCGGGGGCGCGCCCCGGCGGCGGCGGCGGCACGGACTGGGCTGCAGGGAGCCGCCCCGCCGCCGGCCGGGCAGCGCCCGGGGCGGGCAGCCGGGTCGGGATGTTTTCTAAGAAAGCGCTTGTACCTTCGTTTCTATTTGATTGTATGAAACTCTCCGTTCAAAAGACAAAAAAAAAAAAAATCTTTTCTATTCGTTAGAAGAAATGAGCTGTTTTAGATGCATTGAGCTGCTGGACTTTATATTTATTTTTGCATTTAAACTGTTGACTGCATTAATTTAATATGTTTCTACCTGAATGTCTGTTATTATTTCCATAAAAGAGTAATAAAATCTGATATATTTGCACAGTACATACCGGACTGTCCTTCTTTCGGGGGTCTAGCTGTTCCTCTTTCAGCTTCCTTTACCCCTTTGAGGGCTAAAGGGATTTAAAGGTTGTTAACAGCTAGTGCAGAAGCAGTAATGCTGTCCTCGGGTACGCTGCTCAGAGAGGTTTTGCGGTCTGTACTGTCACGTACAAGCTAATGAGACAAGAGCCAAGTTAGACTGATTTTAGCCAACTTTATTTGCTTCTTTGAGGTCTTTGTGTTAACCTGAATTGATGTTTAAGGAGAACTTACAACTGGTTGTGTCGCAGAACCTTAGCGTGACTAGGCAAGGCTCATGCATTCACAGAAGTACACATATCCTTTTTGTTCTCATCCAAGTTGGTTTTGTCTCTTTTCCCCTTCTAGCCTGTGAATTGTTTAATGCTGCAGATGTGTTTGTTAATTGGATATAATGCAGTTTTATTTCCTAGAGCAAGCGGTACTATGCGGACACGCTCTCCTTGGGGTTGAAAAGCACAGGTACTTTGATGTGGTTCGGGGGTGAAGTTACGTGGGGCTTCTGCCTGTGTGTGTGTGTGCGTGCGTGTGTGCAGGCGCGTGTAAGATTTTCTCTGTCTATGGTGTACGTGCCAAGCAGCATCTGAAGCTCTCTACAGAATGAAAAGCAAATTCCTGGACTGGGAATCTTTTCCCTGTATTTTCTCCGTTCCCTTGAAATATTCCTGTGCTAATAGTGTAATCCTATGGGAGCATCTTCCTTCAAGGCAAGCCCCTGGCAGCTGAAACTTCCCAGTTACTAGGTATTAGCCGACAGAGCTGTAGCCTCCGACTAACATTTCTGTGGTAAGATTTTCTGGGGAGTTACAGCTTTTCTTATGTCCTGGCTTGAAGTGCCATCATACCGATAAACAGGGATAACCAGCATGCTGTGAGCTTACCGGAGGTGGTAGGGGCTGGGGCAGAGGAACAAGATGAACGTGATGCAGATGGAGAACAAGGTGCCTAGTTAGGGCTGGCAGCCACGGACTTGTACCCTCTGGGCAGATGATGTGTGTGAGGAGCCCAGTGGTGGCTCCAGGCTCTGGGCACAACCGAAGCCTGTCTCTAGCTTAAAGCTGAAGAAAATCAGGAGGGGGGGCTTGGTTTTGGACAGGTCCTTAGCTACTTTTGTAAGAACAGGAAGAGTTTTAAAAAAATCGCTTGCAGTAGGAGAGCCAGCTGACCTCGAGCACCAGGGGAGGGCTGTGCACGCAATTCAGCAGGTAAGGAAACAGGTCTGGGCTCTGACCCAACCTCCTTCTAAGAAAGCATTTAAACCACCCCAGCTGTCCCCCTGCATGCAGTCTGTGAAACAGCTTGTCTCCCTTTGCTGCTAGACCCCGACGGCTGCTTTCTGTGTAGGTGCAGTACATACACAACGTAGCAAAGCAGCTTGACCTCCAGAACAGCTTTCAGCTAGGCAAACCCAACTCAGTAAGAAATAATCACTTACCAGCAGCTGGGCTAAGTTTCCTCAACAAATTCCTAATGCTGTTACAAATCTGGGAGTTTTGAGTTTGTGAAAGAGTTTGAAACATCTATGGGAACTCTATAGCCGTGTGCCTAAATGTTGCATAATGTTCACAGAGGGCTAATGAGCCCTGTAAGATTTCCCGAGGTTGTACAGCATCCTCCCCATACTGCAGGTTTCAGACTACTTTTCAGTCTTGCTTTGCTTTCAGCTCCGGTACAAATCCCCGTGATAGACGAAGTGCGCGATAGCTCCAAGAGACTGAGCACATGATCCTCTTCCCCACTCATCGTTTCTGTTTAGCGGCTGGGATTAATAGCAGGCCATTTACCGTCGCCCTTCCTATCCCTGCTTTAGCGTGCAGCTGTGCTGCCATCATGCAGAAGACCCAGGAGGCTGTGCTGCGCCAGCCAGCAGCAGAGCATCGGGTACCTGGTTCCTGGAAGGGGGAAAATAGCCATATTCCCTTTTCTGTTTCAAGAGACAAATGTGGATGTTAACACAGAGGACAAAGAGGGTTTGAGAATCTGTTGTAGCACAATATTTGAGAAAAAGCCATATTCCAGTGGTTAGGCTGAATAAATAAATTTCTCTTCAACTGTTCTTTGTTAACATTTTTCTGCTCCATCTCAAAGTGAATAACATGGGAGATGCCAGTGCTAAAGATAGGCTAGCGTTTATCTTCCAAACAGTTACGATCGAGGCAAAAGGGTGAAAAGCCAGGGTGTTTTAGCTCTGGTCTGAAGAGGCCCTCCTGAATGCAGCTGGAAAAATAAATCTCCCTTCCAGTCTTCCTCTGCTGCTAATTTTGAAGTTTTCTCTTGCAACGGTTTTTAGCATCATGGATAGCTGTCCTGTAAGGATTGCAGGAAGACCTATTAAATTCACTTTACTGAGGGTAATGACTATATCAAAGGGGTTTGAGTCTGTCACCCACTACCCAGACTTGAGATGTGGGTTGTACATTTCCCTTCAGCAATTCACAGCTTAAAAGCACCCAGCAGATGCCACTTACGGTGATGCTTAGCATGGCAGTGAGTAGGCACGAGCATCCTGCGTCTGCACAGGAAGGAGCTGGGATCCAAACACTCACGGTGCAGCAGGACGGGTCTCAGGGTGAAGGGGAGACTGAGCCCCCCAGGGGTGCCTTCAGCCCTATTTCTCCAAATCACAGCAAATCACACAGCAGGATTTGTCTTTAATGGGACCTGCGTTTTATTCTCGTATTGCTTCATGTGTAAATCATCCTGTCCTCTGCAGCGAAAGGAACACCCAGTGGGGTGAGTAAAAGCTTGAACTTGAAAGCAATTCTTTTATTCTCTTCCTGTTTTGTGTCCAGTCCCCTTCAAGCTCATCAGCATTTTTCCCCTGTGCTCGTGCTGAGCTGCTGCGCCAGTGTAAAGCTACTCATGCTGGTGTGGTGGATCTGTACCTCAGCGCCTTACATTGGCCTGACAGGCGAGAGGGGGTCTGAATGGTGCAGTATCATTGCTCTCCTGGCACCAGGAAAAAAAAAAAATCCTCTCTGTCACCTTGTGGACAAGCTTTTTCTGCTTTTTTCCCCAAAACATTTTAGTTAAATTTGACTCAGTAATTCATGGAGGATTTCTGGTTGCAATTTAGTGTCCACCTCAAGGGGCTGGGGACAGTCTCCTCTGCTGGCTGTGTGTGCACCATTTCTACTGTTGGATGACTTCTCTCATCTCTGGGTTTCCAGTGACTCACTGGGGACACTCAAGAGTGGAGCTGCTATCAGGAACGAATATGAGAAGGTGCTTGTAATTCCTGCAGGTTTCTGTGCCAGGATCCTGAGAGTGCGTTTGTCTTAGGAGCTGGTTAACGATGACATGACTCCTGACCCTTACCAGTGCTGTGGGTCTGATCCTGCAGGACTGCGGTGGACGGACTGCAGGGCACTGCCCTGGGTAAGAAACACCACATGGCTGTTGCTATCTAATCTCCAAAGTAACAACAGAGCCGTGGGACAAAACACAAACCAAGGCATCTATTTAATTGTCAAACTGACAGCGAACAAATTGCCGTGTAACAGGGGCTGACAGACGAGCTCTAGCAAATCTGGTTGCTGTGGTTTTTCAAATGTTAGCAGTGCCGGCGGTTTGCTGGCTGCTTTCCGAGGGGTTGTAGCTCCCCAGCAGTGTTAGCAGAGCACAGTGCGTGCGTGGACCTCGGCCGCCGCAGCCCTCGGTCTTAGGTGTGGGCTATTGAAGCCACCACCGGAGAGGAGATCAGCACGGTTCTCCAGACTGCGCCTAGCTTGTTTGAACCTCAGCTCCCACGGCATGGCTCAGCCCGAGCTGTCTTTTGTATGTGTGCAAGGTGCACATGGGGCATGCATTTCTGTGGGGGAAGAATGCCTCGGGGAGGTGCAGATAGCCCAAAATCCCTGACTGAGCAGAGCTCAGGCTGCCTGTGCCGTGAAGCACCGGTGCCTTGGATTTGTGGTTCAGGTTCTCACTGCCATCTTAAATAGAGTGTGCAAGCTGTGTGCAGTGCTTCAGCAAGCCTGGCTCCAAACTTTAGGGATATTTTTTAACTTGTAAAGATGCAAGATTACATCCTGAGCAGAAAAAAAATCAGATGTCCAGTAATAACACATGCAAGGGGAGCTCACCTTCTCCTGAAGTAGGAGGCCATTGCACAGTACCTGCAGGCTTCATCCAGAAGTAGTACGTGGTCTTTCACTTCCAACTGAGCAGCCACCTGAACTCAGGTGGCTGAGCTTGGGGGAACCAATTAATTGTGGAAATGAATTGATTCCCAAACAGCATCTCATCACACATACCTGTGTGTGTCTCCCTGTGCCTGGTCTGCCTAGTCTAGAATGAGTGCTGCTAACAGAGCAGTCCAGCTCTTGACTGTATAGCAAAGCACCTCCAGATATTTAATTGACAGTGCAATTAGTTTAACTGGTACCAGGGGAGAAGGAAATGCTTCCCGCATAACCAATAACTGCAGTGTCAGAGTCGTATAACAGTTTCTTGTGTCAGAGCATCAGCTTTAAGGCGATTAAATGTGTGAACTTGGTAATTATGCACTTATGGCTACTGTGTTAGCAAATGTCATGGGATGTTATAAATAATATAGGGTCAAATCCTGATTCTGGCTGCACTGGTGTCAGACTGGCTTTGGTCCAGCTGTACCCTGGAGTTGATCTGGATCTGCCCCTTGAGAATTCATGCTATTCACTGATGTTCCTGAGCATGTTTCTGGACTGGCTTGAAATGTCCAAGCCGTTGCTCCCCTGCTCTGTCACACCCAGGATACTCTGAGGCTTCACACAACCTTACAGAAACGTAACCATCATTGTGCTTTGGGAGCAGTGTGGATGATGTGCACCCGCCTGGCTGGGACATCTGTTCCCTGCTCCCAGACGGAGCAGGAGCCAACAGCAGTGATGGGGAGAGGCTGGGGGAGGTGGGGCAAGAGAGGAGGGGGCTTTCCTTCAGGTCCTTCGTGAGTCCATACTGACATGAGACTGCAGAAGACTTTCTTTGAAACCAAACTGAGGTTTGCCTGGGTCCAATTTCAAACAAAACAAGATCCACCATGATAATTTACGACTGTGTCTGGAACAGAGATTCTTTGTTTGGAAATATTTGCATTGAAGAGGTTGAAGTTATTTATTAGGAACTGGTGAAAGGGAAGTTTTCTTCCTTGGCTTGATTTAAGACCCTGTTGTTGTGGCAGATTTTTTTTCCTCCTGTGAAGAAAATGACCTTTCTTGGGCAGGAGGCAAGGGGACTGGCGAGAAGGGAGAGAGGGAGGGAGAGAACACAGCTCGCTTGTGAAACGCTTCTTGGCTAATACAAAACCATGTGAAGGATGTTTATGTACTTGTTACTTTTAATCTCGGGTTCTGGCAAGTCAGTGTTTTCCCTTCGAGAAGTATTTGGAGGTCCTGACCGTGATCGTTAAAGATCCATTTCGGTCTCTTTTCACAACAACCTCTAATGTCTAAAGAAGCCTGCACTCTGCTGACTTAAATCTTTCAGGGGAAATTCAGTGAGGTAACGTGGTTTTCCCACTGTTCCTTAAGTAAAAGCAAACAGAAGTAAAGCAGCATTGGAAACATAGGTTATCGCTTATACTTACTGTTAAACATTTGCTGTTAAGCTGAGTTGGATGCATTTCAACCCTATGGCAGCAGTGCGTATGTGGCTGGTGCTTATCGGCTGGGAATGCATGCAGGGGGATTTCATGGAGGCATGGATGTGGTATCACGATGACCTGCACAGCTCCAAGGTACTTCAGAGACAGGCTGGATGGTGGGGTTTTGAAGGGGTGGAAAGATGCAGAAGCACCGAAACCTGGAAGGACACAATTCTGTCACATTGCGGAGAGGCAGCTAAAGCAGAGTTGTCTGGGAATGGAGCTGCTGGAGCAGAACCAAATGGTGCAGGGATAGGGGAGAGGCAGGAAGGAAAGAAAGAAAGAAGACAAAAATACCCAGCCTCAGAGTGAAATTGGATGTGGCCCGCCTGCCTAAGAAGGCAAACAAGAGAGCCTGTTTTTAATCAACTTCCATTAGTAGCACCCCTGAGTTTACGCACCCGTGGGATGCAACAAAATGAAATTAAGTTTTGTCTGCTTTTTCTAGTTCTGAAGCATATTGACATTTTTATGTGACATTTGTGTTTGTTTCCCAAAATAAATATGAGAGTTATCAACCAACTCCTTTTCCCAGAAAATCAACACAAAATAACCAATCTGCTAGCTTTAGGAGTTTAGTTATTAATTTTATGACTGTGTCTATGTGTGTGTTTACTCCTGGATAAAGCGTCCCTATGGGTTTTTGCCATACAGATGAAGCAAGCAAGCGGGCAGAGCAGATAAGGTGGCAGGATCGCTGAGATTTCTGCTTAGCTTTAGGTGTGAAGGTGCTTCAGGGCTCAGAGCAGGGGTGCTGGTGGTTGGGGCGCCCCGGGGTTTACTGCTTGTTCGGGGACAGATAATGCTCTTGTGCTCGCAGGGAGAGATGGAGAGTTAGGTGAGAGAGTGCTGTTCCTCATCCTGCTGTTGGGACGCTGCTTGACCCTGAGCAAGCTGCTTCTCTCTAGGCTTCAGTTTCCCTGTAGGAGACTGGGAATTGATGAGGCTTTATTCGTTCATCCCTGCAGATGGAGGTCTGTTGCTTTGCAGCCACAGGAGTTGTGTTTGGTTGGTGAATGGAGAGGACTTGGATTTATTCAGAGAACAAACACCCACCAATGTGATATGATGGTTTATAAAATTCACAGCTGTATGGTGAGATCACCTGTGCCAAAGAAGGAGGCTTTGCTTTGCCAGAGAGCCCCGTGCAGAGCCCAAGCCCCTCTGGTCCAGACTCCCCGTGTCACCCGTTGGAGGCTGCGTGCAGCTCCTGGCTGACCAGAGGCACCTGTCCTCTGGGGACACACACACACACTTTCTGCTGTTCAGCAGATACTTATGGGAACTGGGGAGAAAAAGGTGTCCTGCCACTTGCCGGTGAACTGTGCTAGGATTCCAGGCTGAGAAAGCTGATGAATGGTATTTAGACATTACCAGGCTTGCACGTGGCCCTCTCAGGTGTTCCATCCCCTGCTCGGGGACCTGAGCCTGCAGGCTCTCCTGCTATGCAGGGATCCCATAGTGTTTCTACATTAGGAAAGTGCTTATTTTGTCAGCATGAATGTGAGTCTGGATCAGGGATGAAGGACGGCTTCATGTGAGCATCTGAGAGAAGAGGGTGGCATTGTGTCTGAGCCAAAATGTGGTAGCCTCAGGAGCTTAGTGGAAAGGAGCTGACCAGAAGGACACACAAGGAATGCAATGGCTGAATAGATCAACCAGGAGAGGAGTAATGCTTTATGTGAAAGAAAACCTGAACTAAACAACATCACTAAATAAACAGTGCCAGCATAGAGTCCTTGTATATGGAGATGTCATGCCTCCATAGGATCAGTACCTGATCAGTGTGGCGATACTGAGCACCCAGAAGTCATGCTGCAATGGATGAGCTATTCTGACTGAAAGAGAATGTACAAAAGGTACCCAATAAAGCAATAATGAGAAATTCCGCCTAACCTCATACAGACTGGGTAAGCATTACAAAAGTGCATGATGGTGATGATGCTACGTTTTGGTACTATAAGCAGTGCTTCCTAGAGCAACAAGTCTCGGGGAGCTCTTGATTTAGCTCAAGGAGTATACAGATGCAATGAGGAGGCACTTTGCAATAGAGATAATCAAGCATTCAAATTTCATGGCTCGGGAGGGTGAAACTCCCTCCCCCCATCCTCTACAGCAAAGCCTTCACTTCAAGGATGGAAATTAAAAGAAGTCGAAAGAGTAAAAAAGGCATGCAGATATCTAGGCTCTGGATATTAGGAGTCCATGATAAATTTAACTACCAGAAAGACTTTTCCAAAAGAATAAAAATAGCTAGCATAGTTAAATAGTAGATTAAAGAATATTATTGGAAGTAAAAAGATATCCTGCAAAAAGCATAAGTCATGTCCAAAGGGGAAAAACAGAAAGGATCATAAATGCTGGGATGTTAAATGTGAAATCATAATAAGACATGCTTAAAAAAAGATTTTGAAGAATGGCTTGTGAAAGGCTAGAATCTTCTCTTATAAACTTTTGCAAATGCATTGAAAGAAGTAAGCTTACAAGGACGTCTTTGGCCCTCTGGCTGAACAGAAACTAAAGTGAGTACTCAAGGAGGATAAGACAATATCAGAAAAGCTAAGTCTGTTCCCTGCAACACTGTAAACTATGCATACTTGACTATATATTCAATACAAAGTACTCTAAAACAGCAATTATTGATGGTGAAAGATGCTGGAGTCATTGGGGAAATTCTTAAGACAACTTGCTACTTAGTAATGATTAAGTGATAAGAATGTTGACAATTACTAGGACAGAAATCAAGAGCAAAACAAAAATCCTAATCTAGCAGCTGTCTAAAACGACAGGGCTCTGGTATCTTGAATATTTTGTTTAGGTCTGGTCATTTAAAAAAAATTCAAAAAAGGTCTCTATATTTCCAGCTGTTGAACAGAAATTTAATAGAGTAGGGCTTTTTTGGTTTGGAAAAAAAAAGAGGAAGATAGGAGGGAGATGCAGGAATTCATTAATAGTTTGCAAAGATCAGTGAGGAACTTCATAATTATTTCTGACAATACAAGAGCTGGAGCAGCATCTAAGTTATTGGACAGCAGGTTTAGGACAAATGAAAAGAAATACTTTTCTTGCACAATGAATAACAGAATCACACAATTCACTGTCAAAGGATGTCGTGGATGCCAAAAGGACTAGCTGGCTCAAAAAGCAATTAGGCAAATTCCAAGGAGAAAGGTTTATGCAGAGGTAGTAACGGTCACATGAGGACAAGGAACAGAGGCTTCCCAAACCACCGGTGGCCAGAAGCTGGCCAGGCAATCCTGGGTGATGTACCGGCGCTCCCCTGCAGCCCGTACAGGCGGCCGCGATTGCAGCCGGGATGAGGGACCTTTATCCGACCAGCAGCAGCCTCTGGATGCCCCTGGGCTGCTGCCCAGCCATGCTGGCTGCCTGCGCTGCTCTGGGGCAAAGTCCAGCTCCTGGGTCTGTCCTGGGTGCGACCCCGCAGCCGCCTGTCCGGGCAGACCAACGGCAGGTCAGGCGTGCCGAACCCCTGCCAACGTTCCCCAGGCAGTGGGCAGTCATCATGGCTGTGGTGGAGCAACAGCCCCTTCCTCACACAGCATCAGGTCTCTGGCGGGAAGCGAGCGCTGGCGTGGTCCTTCCAAGGAAAGGATGTTATTGATACCTGCCTTGGAGGGAGGTGTTCAAGGCTGTGGTGTTTGCTGCACAAACATTGCGTTAAGTCCAGGATTGGGGGAAATTTTTGGTAGGAACCAGGCAAGACCCCCCGAGGCTTGTTGCACTGAGTTGCCCAGCTGCCTGGGCACTGCAGAGGGGTGGGCTGAGGCAAGAGGCTGCATGTCCCCGCGCAGCCCCTCTCTGCCCCACAGCGATGCCATGCCCAGTGCTGCAGCGCGTGCATCTGTGTGTGTGTGCGCTTTTGGTTTGGTTGCTTTCAAGCAATTGGAAATTCAGCTCTATAAGCAGAAAGCAAAGATTTCTGCGCTTGTCCTCCTGTGTCTGTGTCCCTATGGACGTGTGCTTTATCTCCTACCCTGTGCTTAATTCCTGCATAGGCACTTGGAGACTGATCTTAAAGTGAGCATCAGCACCACCTCCAGAACATATCTAAATAAAGCAAAAGTCAAGTGCTAGCATATGGTTCCTTTCCAAATGCCATGTTGGTCCTGCTAGAGAAAATGGTTATTTTTATAGGCTGTAAGTTTAATATTTCAGGGGGCATGATTAGAAAAATAAATGTCCAAATACAAAGAATTGGGCTGCATTTTGCAATGATTAAGTAACTCCACTCAACAAATGGAATTATACTGAGAGAGGAATAAATCACTCCAGAATTTGGCTCAGGGTTTGTTGCTGGATCCCAGACAATAATAACAGGTAGACTGGGATTGTATGTGAAAAGCCAGAATTGTGCTTTTCCCTGCTGTTACCAAATGTGCAGTGCCTATTTTTATCGAGTACTTTCCTAGCTTATGTACGATGGGCTGAAAGCTCTTGTCACTGTCTGATGCCCCCGCTTCCTACACAAACGCACTCATACACGTGTGCAAGGTCTTGGCTGATCCTCGTAGCATGGCTTGACGTATTTCCTGCTGCTTATCTGCTAGGCTTGGACAAGGCCAGTGAAACTCTGGAGAGTGTCCCGGTGTTGCTGAGTGTATTGGACCCTCCTGCTCAGGGCTTTCCAAGTCCCCTCCTTGCTCGGCTCCCCCAGGAGACCTGTGCCTGCGGTTTCCTTGCGCTTTAGCAGAGACCTACAGCCTCAGAGGAGCGGGATGGGTGGTCACCCTCCTTGGGTGAGCTGGACCATCTGAGCAGGAGGCAGGCTGAAGAGGAAGGCTGGTGCTGTCACAGGGGTCTCTGGCACACTGTGGGCAGTGGCAGGATTCCCTGTGGAAACCACTGGGGCGAGGAGGTCTTGCTGGCTTTCAGCCTGCAGCTGTTCCTGCAAGCTGAGGCCTTCAGGCTTTTTCTTTCTTTAAAGACTGTTCAGATTTTAAAAAACCCCAAATGCTGTTAAAACAAGGAAGTGTCAGGTCTCCCTTGTCCATCCACTGGCTCTTGGGAGCTTTCTGGATCCTGCCTATCCTTAAGGCTTCTGGGGCCTGAAGCCTGCAACATCCTAACATGTCCTCTATGGACATCTTACCTGCGCATCCAAGCAAAGTATCAAACACCTCTTCTGAGGCACAAGCAAGTCAGTCTCAAGACAGTAACGAAAGAGAGATCATAGAATAGTTTGGGTTGGAAGGGACCTTTAAAGGTCATCCAGTCCAACACTCCTGCAATAAGCAGAGACGTCTTCAACTGGACCAGGTTGCTCAGAGCCCCATTCAACCTGATCTTGAATGTTTCCAGGGACGGGGCATCCACCACCTCTCTGGGCAACCTCTTCCAGTGTTTTACCGTCCTCAGAGTAAAAAATTTCTTCCTTATATTTAGTCTACCCTCTTTTAGTTTAAAACCCCTTGTCCTATTGCTACAGGCCCTACTAAAAAGTCTGTCCCCATCTTTCTTACAAGCCCCCGTTAAGTACTGAAAGGCCGCAATAAGGTCTCCATGGAGCCTTCTCTTCTCCAGGCTTAACAAACCCAATTCTTGCAGCCTGTCCTTGTAGCAGATGTGTTCCGTCCCTCCAATCATTTTTGTGGACCTCCTCTGGACTTGGTCCAACAGGTCCATGTCCTTCTTATGCTGGGGGCTCCAGAGCTGGATGCAGTACTCCAGGTAGGGTCTTGCCAGAGTGGAGTAGAGGGGCAGAATCACTTCCCTCAACCTGCTGGCCACATTGCTTTTGATACAGCCCAGGATACGGTTGGCTTTCTGGGCTGTGAGTGCACATTATCGGTTCATGTCCAGCTTTTCATCCACCAGTACCCCCAAGCCCTTCTCAGCAGGGCTGCTCTCAATCCCTTCATCCCCCAGCCTGTATTGATACCAGGGGTTGCCCCGACCCAGCTGCAGGACCTTGCACTTGGCCTCGTTGAACCTCATGAAATTCACACGGGCCCACTTCTCGAGCTTGTCCAGGTCCCTCTGGATGGCATTCTGTCCCTCAGGCTTGTGAACTGCACCACCCAGCTTGGTGTCATCCGCAAACTTGCTGAGGGTGCACTTGATCCCACTATGTTGTTGATGAAGACATTAAACAGTAGCGGTCCCAATACAGTCCTCTGAGGGACACCACCTGTCACTGATCTCCATCTACATATTGAGCTGTTGACCACTACCCTCTGGATGTGATCATCCAACCAATTCCTCATCCACCAAACAGTCCACCCATCAAATCCCTATCTCTCCAATTTAGGGAGAAGGATGTTGTGGGGGACTGTGTCAAAGGCCTTACAGAAGTCCAGATAGACAATATCCGTAGCTCTTCCCTTGTCTGCTGATGTAGTCACTCCATTATAGAAGGCCACTAGTTGGTCAGGCAGGACTTGCCCTTGCTGAAGCCATGCTGGCTGTCTCGAGTCACCTCACTGTCCTCTATGTGCCTTAGCATTTCTTCAAGGAGGATCTGTTCCATGATCTTCCCAGGCACAGAGGTGAGATCATGCTGGATCTGAGGGACACCAGGAAAACCCTCCAGGCCAGACTGCAGCAAGCTGGCTCCTCTGCGCTTCGCTGGGCTCACTGCAGACCGGGAGCTATGTGCCAAGCTCCTCACAGGCTGCTCTGGTTCATTCCCTGCACTTTGGCAGGGCTGTGTGGAAAAGTAGGGCAGGACTCAGGACATTTGGGGACTATTTTCTTGCACCTCCTGCAGTCATGTCCCTGTGAAACACCAGTTTTGGGTCATTAAAGGAGTATATGCTGTCCAGCCTGCAGAAAGCTACCTCTTTCAGATGTGTTCCTCAAAGCAGAAATAGGGTTGACATAATGTTTAGCTCAGCCTTCCCCAAGTACATTTTGTTTTGTGAAGCTCTGGTTTGTTAGTGTTCCCAGCTGAATAAAACCTGCCCCAAGGAAGCAGTGCTGAGCCCGCAGAACAGAGCACCTCTTCCCACCACCGCACGCCCCATCCATCGCACAATGAGCGGCTCTTTTTGCCATCATCCTGAAGGGAACGAACTTCACTGAAAGCCGTAACTCTACTTAATGTTTGCGCTGCCTGCCTGCTGCTCCCCAGTCTTCCCTGCGCTCGCAACTCTGATTTACAGCCCAGCGACTGCTTGTCTCTGTAACCCCAGCAGATTCACATTTTCCATTTTGCTATCTCTCTCTCGGCCTGATGTGTGCTCAAGTGGGACAGCACGTCAGACTCGGCCTCCTTAGCAGCTTGTAAAGTACATCACGGTTCTCAAAGCAAGTGTTATTTTTACCGTCTCCCTCTGCTTGTTGATGGCACTGATGTGAAAGCAGCTCTCACTGCTGTGTCCCAGCCACCAAACGCTTCGGCCAACTGCTTCCATCATACCTAACGAGGTGGGAACATCACGTAGGCTGCTTGGGTGAGGGAAGCCTGTGCCTTG
This sequence comes from Burhinus oedicnemus, assembly GCA_008921705.1. Taxonomy (NCBI): domain Eukaryota; kingdom Metazoa; phylum Chordata; class Aves; order Charadriiformes; family Burhinidae; genus Burhinus; species Burhinus oedicnemus. The sequence continues at coordinate 3,846,954 of VFFE01009229.1, forward strand.
GGGTGGGACGAAGTTTCTCTTCCCATCCCCAGCCTCATTTCATGGTTCCCCGGACACAGCCCCAGCCAGAGGCAGGCATTCCACGTGCTTCACTTCGTCCATGCCTGCAAAAGCCTCTGCATCATGCTGGATTCACTGTGGAGATCTCTCCTTCTATCTCCAAGTGCCATAGCACATAGAATAATTAATTAAAGACATTAGTAAGTAAATATTTCATGTCAACATGTAGTGAGGGTTTTTTTGGTCAGGAAATTGTCTGTTTATTTTTTCTGCTGTGTTGATTTTTCATTGCCCAGGTTAAATACTTGCTTTTGAGCAAAACTGGAAAAAAATCTAATTTTGCCTCCCCTGCAGCAATGTGTTGTGGGAGGCACAGCTCGGTGGCCTGACGCTGCCCTTCTCTTGGCTGGGGTGGGTGAAGGCATCTCCCCCCTTGCCCTGGAGCAGTACCAGCCCCGTGAGGCAGCACTGCTGGGAAGGGTGCTGGCGTGGCGGGGAGGGTGGCAGACCATTTTGGGGGGACTCAGGCAGAAGGGAGATGCTTATGTGACAGCTAAAGTCAGGTTTTTCAAAAGGCTCTGCTTTTGTTTCTTTCACCAGAGAGACAGCCATTTTCAGGAGGGGATTGCCTTTGCCTCTTTTTCTGTCTAACTCTGGAGCTGCTGTTGATTTCAGACCCGGGGAACAGAGCCGGGTGCGAAGGCAGAGGGCTGGAAGGAACGGCGTTCTGCCGCACATCAGCAGAGGCAGCGGACTGAGGTAACCTTTGCAACAGCTCCTGCAAAAACTGCTCAAGCGCCTCTGTCAGAGTCTTCAGACTTTAAAAAACATTGTTAAGACTTTTTATTTAATGATCCTGTAACAGGAAAGCATTAGGGCTCCCTTGTTCTTGGCAAAAGGCAGGAGGACCTGACTTCTTGAGGGAGGCTGTGTGCGAGGACGGGAGCAGCCCGCGGCGCAGGCACAGGCACTCGCCTGTCCTGAGGGTGCACGCTGCTCGCTCACGAGCTGTGGGGCCACGGCTCTGATTAAAGTCTTCCAGTGCAGACATCTAAGCCCAGTGTGCCTCAGCCCTGCCTGCCTTCAGGGATGCTTTAACCTGATTAAAACTCAGGAAGAGCTCTGACCTTTTTGTGTTGCTCATCTAGCATGGTGAATACAGTCCCAGCCCCAGCTGCTCTCGCTGCGTTACAGCTCCTTGGAGATCCTCCAGCCACCTGCAAGCACGCCCAGACACCCACACGAACACACAACTTGTAAACCACGGGATACAACCTACCCGTGGTTACACAAAGCACTCTCATTTTACCCACAATTTACAGATGTGTGTGCTAAACACAAACCCAGCACATCATGCGCACCTCCTGCTCGCGTGCACCGAACGCAAACCCACAGCTTTGTTTATGCTGGCACTACCTCTGAATACCGAATGCAAAATGTGTCCTCATGGCATAGGCTTTGTCTTTCAAAGAATGCGACTGTCCTATGTGTGCAGTCAAAGACAAGCCGGACAAGTAGCTCCACGAGAGAAGTTGCAGAGGCCGAGAGCTGCCTCCAGCCCAGCTTTGCTGCTGGGTGCCTGTGCCGCTGGAGCGGATTCAGCTGGCCCCCGCCGCAGGGAGAGCTGCCAGCTGAACACAGAGACTCCTTGTAGTCTGGGGCTGCCGTGGCCAGACCGGACTGCGGAGAAAACTGTTGCATCAATATCTACCCGAACCACACGCACAGCTCCGCATGCCATCCAGAAACGCGTGTGCTTAGGGTATGCCCTGCACAGATTTCCATGTGTTTCTGTACATAAACCTGTAAGACCACGTGTGCCCTATGCAGCACCCATAAAGCCACGTGCAAGCTCCGACCTGCCTCGCACACCTGTGTACCCGCACTACACATCGCCTTGAAAACCTCTCTATGGGGAGGAAACCGCAGTCTCTGGCACTGGCTGAAACACAGGAGTGGGCAAGGCTTTTAGGTTTGGCCATTGTATAGAAGGCAGACCCCAAACTGAAATGCCACCAGGATTTTAGAGGTGGGACTTTATGACACTTCGGTGGCTAACCAGTGTTTGGAAAATAGCTTTTGGTTTCTCAGGGTCTGAATACTGTATATGCATCCAGTAGTAAGTGATAATTAGCATAGGATATTAGCTGGCCAGCAGTAGTGAAGTGACAACCAGAAGGAAAAGGTGGTTGCTATTAATGGCAGTGGCACTGAGAGGCACTTCTGACACGTCAAAACCAGCCCTTGGCTTGCTGAGAAGGGGCCTATGAAAAACGCACCATGCAAGCGCTAGTTGTCCTTAAAACTGAACATCATAAAAAGAGCACAAATAGCCCTTGAATTATGACTGCTTGTTCTTGGATCGCACTCACTGTATTTCAGCTGCAGGCTCACAAGGACTTAGCCTAAGGCTTTGGTTTAATATCTCTCCAGGCTGAGGGAGAAGGGACTTTCTGGGGTCTCCTCTTGCCCCAGGAGTTTGCAGTGAACATGTAATAAACTGAGGGATTCAAGTGGGTGTCCTGAGCGGGCTGGGCTCCTGCTGGCTCAGCTACTATCATGATTATGCCCAAAAAGGCTGAGGAAGGAGGTTAGGGCTCCTCTTGGCTACAGACCCACTGTCATAGTGTGCCTGTGAGCCAAGGTTTCACCCCAAGCTTCTCATACTTCACACACGTGCTGGAGCAGGGGAACGACAAGCAAGTCCAGGGCAAGGCTGAGCGTGCAAGGGGCTGTTAGTAGCCCTCCCAATCCTTGGGGGAAAATTGGAGGTGTGAGTAAATGCGTTTAAGGCTCTTGAGCTGGAAAATAAAGAACAGGAACCTCAAACGTGTTGTTCTTAGCATAATCACCTGTGTACTGCTCTGGTCCTCCCCTGTGAAAAAAAATCAGAGCGGTATTTTGGCGTACTGACTGTTGGTGCTCAAGTATTTAAGGTTGGAAGGACTAGGTGAGCTAAGTGCTATTTGTTCCCCAAAAACTTGAGCATTTTGCGAAGGATTCTTGCTGGAGGCAACACAAATCTATCGGAGCTGTCTTTTCCTTTCTGTCTTCCATCAGGAAGGCTAAGCAAGGCAGAAAAAATAGTGTAAGATTAGAGGAAAACAGGGGTGAATGTTACAAAGACTTGGACACTGTGGGAATCTCTGTTGACACTCAATACCCAGCAATGCTCAGCCTGTGACAAGCTGTGGAAGCTCGTACCGCTCTCAATCCTAGAGAAGCCACAAGTGACACTGTGAAAAAAGATGATGCCTGATAGCATCAAGCCATGGAAGAACTAGGAAGGGTAGGCTGGGCCCTGGGAGTCTTGCTGTGCAGATGGGCAGCGTGGTAATAGACATGAAAAAGTGTCCTCTGTTGTCTGTTTTGCCCTCGGTTGTACCACTGAGCCTGCTTCAAGCCCCCTTTTGTGCTCCCCACGCTTTCTGCGGGGCCATATCTGAGCTGAGGTCAGGCCTCCTTTGCAGTTAGCTGTTCTGGGACAACGAGACAGCAAATAAAATCTGAAAGATAAATGGTGCCTGTTAATCCTTGCTGTGTGTCCCAGCGACCTGGCTTTGTTGTTTAACGGGCGGCAGCTCTCCCTCTGCAATGTTCCCTGGAGACCAAATGCATAAACCCTCAGCTCCTCACATATCAAGTTCCAGCAGACGGGGATCCAAAAAGGCTTTTAGAAAAGGGATTTTTGCTCACTCACTGATTATTGATTAGTGCAAAGAACAAAATGCTCTTCATGCAGTGGGAACCCACATATCTTTGTATCTTTAGCAATAAAACCAAATACTGGCTTCTGAAGTGCGAAGTACAGCCAGGGCAGACCTAAGGCTGCTGCTTCGCACTGGGGTCTTGCTTCTTACTTCTGCTTCTAAGAAGGGGGGTCAGCAGAGAGGATTTTGTGATGCGATGAGGGATGTGGTTAATGTTGTTTTTCTTGATTGTGCCCGAGCCTCTGCATGAGTGGGAAGCACAGCTCCCCCTCCCTGCCTGCACCCTTCCCTTCCCAAGAGCCTCGTGCCTGACCGCAGCAATGTGCGCACTTGATGCACCTTGGTGTCCTGTCTGCAGGGCATGAACCTCGGGGAGCAGGCTAAGGCTGGATGTAATTCTTCTTCCACGAGTCTGATGCAGGGTTTTTCTCCTGAGTAGGACATGAGTTGTGGGAAACAACTCCCGGGAAGTGCTGATATTTAGCAAGGAGACGATGCTGTTTGAAGCACGTTGCACTGTCCATGAGGGACTGGCTTGCAGCAGAAGAGATTTGCTCTGGACTGGTGTGACAGGGGGTCCAAGCCCAGACAGGATGGATCTATCCATGGACCAGTACAACCTTCAGGTAAGAAAGTCATCTGTCTGGATCAGTGGACCTCGCCTGTATGACCAACAAAGGGGAACTGTACTGCACATTAGGGATGTATTCTGTATTATCCTGGCAAGGTCTCCTACACATGGACATGTGGTACATGAGGGAGCAGCAGTTGTGTGTGCAGCTGTGCAGAGTGGCAGAAGCTTTCAGTGAGGGCCTGGGGCCTCCACAGACCTCTTGGGGTTACTGTGGTCAAAGGAGAGTGGCTCTTGCTTCCCCCGGACTGACTGGCAGGACTGTGCTGGAGCCATGCTGTGGGCACGGGACACTCCAGTTCATCAGCTCTGGGCAGGTTTATTATTTAGGGCATAGCCTCAGAAAACAGGATCCCAGAACCAGCTGGGTCTGGGAGCTGTTATTTGGTAATTTAATTCATTATTTAGTAGCGATCTATATTAATTCTATTTATGTATTCATTTTTATTTTATTCATGCATTTCACATTCAGGTATCTGCTTACTGCAGGCAGTGGAGTTAAGTCATGTCAATACCAGATATTGAATCTGTTGTATTGCCAGAGCTCAGAGGGCAAAGCTAAGGCTAAACATCCACCCCAAAGTCAGCATGTCCTAGTCCTGAAGGCCTACATCCAAAACAGAACCCATCATGTCTTTAGCAATCTGTACCTAACATTTAAGTGTCACAATCACTCCTGCTTAAAACCTATAGATGCTCAGCTATTCATGCCAATCAAGTTTCTGGTTGCCTGCCAACGCTGGCTGAAGTCTCAGAGAGGACTGGCCTGAACCCATAACTGTCCTCAGACCAGGTGTCCTAGAATAGACCTCAGATAAATGTCAACAAACAATGGCATTTGTGTGTTATTTTATCCACCAGTCCAGTGGATAGAGCATTAACCTTTGGAGGGACAGAAATGAAGACTTGTGTTGAGTCCTTACTCTGCCAGATTTGGCTCAGGTTTATCACCTGATTCCCCCACGTCCTGGAGGGCAGCATAACCAGAGGTGACTGAGAAACCCCTGGCTGCAGCTCTGTGGCCGGTTTTGTCATCCTAGGCAGGGTCTTAGACTTCATGGCCCTGAGGAGAGAGACTTGCTGCTCTTAGCCCGGAGGCTGTCACCTAAGCCCTTCTCCTTGGCCACTCCTGCTAGCTACTTTAGTTGACTTCCAGCCTGCTCTGCTGCTACCTTAACAACCTAACAACCTGTAAAGTAAGCCCTGGGAACCTAATTCTAGGCTATGCCTGTCTGTGGGTGGGGTGACACCTAGGAGCTCGGCATTGCCACGCAACAGGGCTACTTTTGACTGTAGCTCTGCTTGCTGCTAACTGCAACCACGTCTCAGCACAGCAGCAGCATGTGGGGAGCTGGTGGTGAGGCAGCACAGCGCGCAACTATTTAAGCCTTTCATGGCTGCTCAAAGCATCCTAGAGGAGGGAGATGATTTCAAAACCAGCTCCAGATCCCGGAGCCCACGAGCATCTCAGGAGGTGCTCATGAGACCAGTTCTGGTCTCAGCCAACAGAGGTCTATGGTACACACCTTATGGGCAAGGTGGTATCGAGGAAAGGTGCAGGGCTTTGAATGGCTCTTTGAAATTTGTAATCCTGTTGGTTTTTAAAAGCAATTTTTCTGGTGTGTTTAATACCATGGGCAGATGGAGGGCTCAAGAGGCCTAAGGCAAGAGAGAGGATTACTTTTTATATATGGGCTCAGCAGAGCGGTATCCTGATGTAACAGGAACAGACACCTGGTTCACTTCTGCGTAAAGGACTTGGAGGCAATCTGCCCCACTCACCCCGCCTGCTCAGCCATGACTCCAGGCTGCGAAAAACATGAATTATGTGCAAAGAAAGTTTTGAGAGTAAACAAAGAATGCATTTTGGTTCCTTTTCCTTGTTTCCAGATACAGCTTTTATCCTGTTGGGTATGATTAGGTCAATAGTCTGAAGTACTTTTCGGTACACAGGAGGTTGAGAAACATGTTTTCTTTCCTGAGCAGAAACTGAGAGTCTTGGCAAAGCCAAAGGCTGGGATTTAAAGATAGTGATAAATGTGTCTTGAGCGATCATGATAAAATCCCAAGCAAAAGGGGGTTGGATGAAGTGCCAGACTGCAGTGTGGGTGTTTAGGGGCAGTGAGGTGAAAGGAAAGGGTTTGCTCTTGTGCAGCCCAGCTGTTAGCCGCGAGCCAGAAGTCTTGCACTTGGAGTTTGCACCCCTGTTGCAAGGCCTATAGCTTCCATGTTTTTGCTGCACAGTACCATGCCTTCTTTCCCACTCTGCAACTGCTCCCAAGGGATCCCCAAGGATGCCCCAAGTCCTGGCAGAAGTCACCCCTCCAGCTGCAGCCCTGAGCTGGTGTCACTCCCCCATGCTGTGCATTCATCCCCTGTCGTGCACCTTAATAGCCCCACCTGATGTCCTGGAGAAGAAGGTAGGAAGAAGGTACCGGCAGGGCTGTTAGGGTGCGAGCCGTGTGCGCTGTGACTTTGTGCTCTGTGCCAGGGGCCGCCGCCTCTGCTCGTGGGGTGGCTGCACTTGCTGCCCCTCTGCCCTTGGGCAACTGCTGTTTTGGCGCAGCAATTTTGCTCTTTCAGCTTTCCCCTCTCTGCGCATGTTGCAGGAACGTCTTTGCCCCTACGCGGGCTTACTGCCAGCAAGTGCACATATAGACCTCGCTATATATAAATGAGCAGGGTCAGAGCTCTATTTTTAGCCTATCTCAAAATATTTCCCTTGCTGTGCATTTCTTGCCACTGTTTTCTAGTCCTGTCTCCTTGCTGCAAAAAGCCCCATGAGGTGAGTGAGGTCTGTCAGTACCTGGATCAGACTGGAGGGACTGGGGAGAAAACGGTGCTATGGTACATCCCCAGCACCAGGCCTTGCCATGACCTCAAGCTGAGGTGGCCACTTCTGCTAAAAACATCCTTTTGACATTTCAGATGAGGAAGTCCCCAGGACAATTTTTAGCATTTAGAGTCAACCACCCTGTAAAACGAAAACCCAGCAGCTCACCTGTATCAGAGCCAGCTGTGGGCGCAGGATGAGCGTCAGGATGAGTTGAGCATCATGGGACATTTGTCCTATCACCATAAGCCTCTCCTGTGGTATTGGGTAGATACAGTTTTGTCCTCTCTAGGGCTGAGCTTTGCTTTCTCTTATAGCCAGTAGGGTTGGGGAATACAGGGGAAGAGTAGGTCATTTATCTTGTGCCAGTATGTGATATGTTTGGTGCTGCATGATGGCTCCTGTCATGCCTCAAACACTTTCTGAGAGCCATCATGGCAGTAATGAATGAAGTGCTGCTTCTGGTCTCTGGACTAGGGGGATTTCAGGGAACTTGCTTTCTGCATTGGCTTTCCATCTTCCCACAGCCAGACTGCCTTTGGAGGTGCTTGCAGAGCAGCTGGTGTGTCACCGCTGCTGTTTAACCTGGCTGTGTGGGGACAGGAGGTGGCTGACCTGAAGCTGGAGAGGGAATATTTTTGTAGAGTGAAACAGGTAAGCATAAAAGGGAGGGCTTGGCTGCGGGTGGCATGGGAAGGGGATGGAGGAGACGTGGGAGAGGGCAGAGGGAGCTGCAAGACTACTCCTCTTGCAGCAGCAGCTCTTTCCCTTGGCTGCATGCTCTGCCTGCTACCACGACCCCTCCCCGGGACACCGGTTCGAGGATTGCACACCTAGCCTGCTCTGGGGGGCTCAGCGGTGCCACACAGTCATCTCTCCTGCTTCTGTCACTCGCTCTGGCCCTTGGTGACAAAGACATCCCTAAGGGACGGTTTGCTTTGAAGGGCTCCAGGTTGCGAAGGGCTCCCATGCTCCATCGCTTTGCCGTGCCATTGCAAGTTACAGTGAAGCTGCTGAGCTGGGGCAGCTGTCTGTGTGTACGTGCTGCAGCCCAGGATGAGCTGATCATCTTACCCTCTTTCATCACAGGCTGAGCTTAATTTCGTTTGCTTTGCAATAGTCCTGGCTCGCCCTGTGCGCGTGGCTGGTTACTCATGGTAACTCATGTCACCGTAACTCAGCTCTGAGCCCCAGCTCGTGCAATTTGACTGTAAGTCTTCTGTTATTTGGGGATTTTTTTTCTTAGTATCTTGGCTCCTGGAAGCCTGTGGTCTGGCAAAAATCTCTGCTTTTGCTTTTATAACACTTTCCACACTTCCTGTCTATGGAAAGAAACAGCTTGAAAATGGAATTCCAGTATTCTTGGTAGGCTGGGAAAAGAGAAGGGAAATGCATCAACTATTAAAAAAAAATTATGACTTTCTAGCAGCTTCATATCAGAAAGAGTCGATTTGGGAACACAGAGGCATCACTGAAGGAGAAACACCATAGCTTTTTTCTCAGAGTGGTGTCTGATGGTGTGTGGGCTGGAGGGGTAACTAATCTGTGTCAGTTGAAGCTTGGGAGAGTTATTTGTTGTAGGGTGGTTTTTTTAATGCGTGATAACCTTGTCCTTGAGAAGCTTTTCCTAGAAGCTCCATCATGAAAATCAGATGCCACAATATAATTTTAGTTTGTCTACCTATTACTACTGTTCTTATTTATAAGACAATCTATTTTTAGTGCCAGTTGCAACACAAAGTTTATTATTGGTGATGTGAAAGCTCGATGTCACTTTTTTTTCAGCTGAACAGTAAACAGAAGCAGCAACAAGTGTTCTCCCCCAGGAGTAGAAAATGCACATGGAAATCACATGGCCCTGGTAGATCCAACGGCCATGGTGTCATTCCTTAAGAAAGTAAGTTTGTGGGCTGCTCTGGGAGTTGCCCAGGTTCACAGTCACACACCAACTTTAGGAGTCAACAAAAATGTCAATGAGGATGATGTACCACAGGACAAATGTTAAAAATGCTGCAGCTTGTTCACAACCAGAAAAATTGTGGATGTTAGTGCGATACAAGAGTGTAACAGCAATAATAGTGCCAAGGGAGAAAACCCTAGGTCAACACTGAAGCAGGCTCCAGAGGTTTGAAACATCTGAGGCAGGAAATACCTTCTGTCAGATGAAAACCTTTTGATTGTGGCCCCTTTGGAAGACACATCGCAGTGTATCATCAATATTCACGACAAGGGGTGTCAAGCAGGTTTTGAAATAACCCTTTATATTTACCCATTCTATGAACCACGGCTCTTTGTAAGGTTATTCCAGTTAACTGAAAGGCAATGGAAAAACTAATGGCATTTTGTATTTCTTTTTCTTTATGCAGGGGTTTGCATGGCTTTCTAAGCAGGGATACTGGATGTTACATCTGCTTTTCATCTGGGCTATGATCCCCTGGACTTTGAGTACATGCAGGTCAATGTATCCTTTTACTGCTCACCTGCCTGTGAGAAAAAGAAAAAAAGAAAAGGGAAAGGAGATTTCAATTCAGAAAGCTTGTTTGGTAGGATCTTAGAAGATCAGTCAATGGAGCAGAGGACCGTGAACTCTGGTGTAGAGATCCACAAGCTACAAATCTATATCAAAAGGAGGACTGTGCACAGGATCATTTCAGCAAGTATCTGGAGGAGGAAGGTAAGGATTATGATGATGTGTGAAATGAACATCTAATGTATTACAAGTTCCTTACAGTAACCCATGATGCTTTCAAGGGAAAAGATTGTACATTCATTTATGATTCATTACACACACAGGTATAATTTGTTAATTCCTTATTTGTAATAAGAATATCTTTTTAACCAATTAATGTGTAAAGCAGAAGTCTTACAATGCAAAAATATGTTTACACGGAGGCAGGAGGCTGTTGCTATTGAGCAGGCATAGGCTTGCCACCTTAGGTGCAGTATTAGTATCAGCAATAACTGAAATTTTTATTCACGGCTTGCTGATTATTAGAATATCAAGTAGGAGAAGAAAAGGCTGGTCGTGTAGGCTTGTTACAGTCCTGTGTAGCCTAGAAAGAGACTGGAGACTGTAGAAAACTGGGAAAGACAGAAAAGCTTTTGATCATGGTGCACCTTGAAGACGGCTTGCCATTGAGTAGGGTACTCTAATGTCTGGAAGGGGACATGAGAATTTCCCACCTGCACCCTGCATCTTTCCAGGCGTGAATCACGAAGCACCTTCTGCCCAGAGTGCTTTTATTTCAAACCAACCTCGGACCTATAGCACAGAGGACCAAAAGCTGCAAAAACTTTGAGGTGCTGCAGCAAAAGGATGTAAGACATCAACAGCATTGCTGGTGCCCTGTATCCCTGCTGCAGCGGGGAACTTTTAGTACAAAACTCTGAGATAATTCTGAGAAACAGACTGTAGCCCACCTCACTGTGAAGCCTAAATATTGCTTTGTGCAACAACGCTGTGACCTCTGACAAGGTACACTAACCTAATCCCCAGGAGGTCAGGAAGGGTTAACGAGCAGTTCGTTGAGATTGTAATGAGTGCTTGGTCTATGAGCTAGGGAGGCTTGTGGTGGTGACAATGTAGGGGTACAGATCAAGGCAGGATCCCCATCTTCCTCTTTTTAGGCCTATCTGGGATCTGTTGGGGCAATCCCATCTGAGAAGCGTTAATTTGGAAAGCTGAGCTGTGGCAGCTAACCCTGGCGACAGCAAAAGCGCCTGCATTTGGGGTGGACATTGGGCCCAGACACTCGCTCTGCTCCCAGTGCAATGCGTGGCAGAACTCCCACCGCTGTTGTCAGCTGCTGACTTAGAGCAGCAGGATGAGCTTTTGGAAATCCTGCCCTACCACTGCCACCCAGCTTGTGGCACACAGGCTCTGGTTTTTTCGCTCTGCACCTGGCTCCTAGCAGCCTCAGCTCACCTCTCCCTCCCGGTTCAACCATTTAATTGCATATGGATATTTAGTGATGAAAAATGGTAGCTGTAAATTGGCACTTTTCCTCTGTTAACCCTTAAAACCCTGGCATCTCCCTCACTCCAGCTAGCTGTAAAGGGAAGATTTGGATTTCTGAAAGACAGAGAGCAGGATCATGCAGGCAAAAAAGACGGCCAGCGCTCAGCTCCTGATGTATCGCCTTTTTGTGGTCAGAGGAGAATCCATGCTCTCCGATGGCCACAGTGGCCAAAGCCCAGATTTCCTGGGTCTGTATCATGGAGAGGGGAATAGATGAAGAACCGGAGGAACCTTGAGTTTGAATTTTGGCCAGGGCATGTTTGCTGCTCCCATTGACAGGAGTGCTAATTATAGTCTCCTTATTCTGCTTTGGTCAGGGAAAATGACAAACTGGGGTGAAACCCAAAAATAAGCAGCCCTCAGAATAGACCTCTCCACATCTTCCTGCTAATGGCATCTCTGAACAAGACTGCTTGTTCCCCTTCAGACAAGCTTTCAGAGGCTATTTTAATCCATTTTTAGTTGCAAATAGCATTTATCAGAATAAGAGTGGGCTGGTCGCCAGCTCCTTCAGATCTTTGACAGTCCAGAGGGGAAAGTCTCTGAAAAATAACTGAGTGTGCTTCTACTGCATGTTCCCCTGCCCAGGGGATTTTGGGGACATAATAAGGAAACATTCATCTGATGGAGCAGAGCCAGCTTTGCTAAAATCAGCGATTCCCCTGTCATCAACACTTGTTCCCAGGAATTAGAGCTCTTGTTCCTGTCATCAGTGTGGATGTTTTCACATTCAGTTTAGCAATCATTAGGAGGCAAGAAGCAAGGTTGGCAAAAAGGTTAGAGAGCTACTCATTTCTGAGTCACTGCTTAGAACGTGACCCCAGCTAATTGTGTCCAAAAATCCTTGATGGCAGTCATGTCATGGCCACTTGGTGGTCTCCGGTGAGTTCACGATCTTCATTTTGTTCATAAACTGCTCAAAGTTATATTTTAGAAAATGCCACATTGAACACTAATTGGCATTCCCAGGAAAGCAGACACGGAGCAGGCCGTGAAGATTAAATTCCCCCTTTCCCTGAAGGCATTTTGATAACGGGCAGTATCTGGGCAGCTTTCCCTACAGCTCTATCTTAGTGATCTGTCTTGGGCTCTGGGGTTGTCATCTTTCACCAGTTCTAAATCAATTTTAAAGTATCTTAGGAATAATATGTGTGGTGGCCTACTGCCTGATTTCCCTGGGCAAGGGGTGAAAGGCAAGGGAGAAAGAGCTGACAGAAGGATGAAGGGTAGCACAAGAGATCTTGGGGCCTGATAGAAGATGACATAGGAGAAATTTAGGAAAATATTGCTACATTTGTGTTGTCTTGCTGTCCTCCAGCATTTGGCAGAGTGACTTTGAAGACCACTTGATCCGGTCTTGATCTATTCATATCTCTTGTATACAAAACCAAGCGTCTGAAATGCAGATCAGAAGGGGTTCACGAGCAAGTACTATGCAGAAGGCCTGAGAGCGTGCGATACCTGAGGCAGTTTTGGATCCGTGATCCTGGCCAAGCATCAGCATAATAATGATAAATTCTTTGCTATGCTGAGGGAAATAGTTGCACTTCACCAAGAATACAATGGTACCTGTTCATTTTTCTCTCTCTCCTGCCACCTGAGACCCAATTACATATTTTCTGATGTGCAAAATTCATGTGTTTTGCCAGTCATGATAAACATTTCAGGGTGATATGGGAAATGACATAATGCTGCTAAGTTCTGGTTTCTTTATTATTTAAAAGGGTAAACCCTGGTAAGTAACAGAATTGATTTGATATGCTAACGTGTAGATGGAAACAAGCCTTTAGGGAATATTGGGCAATCTTATTCTTCCTATTTAATTTCACTGGCTTTGTGAGAGGAAAGAAGACTCAGCTGGAGGCAAGCAGGTAACACATATTTATAATTATTACAAGTTCGAAGGCTGACTAGACCATCCTCGTGGCTTTTGTTGACCCTGTCAGGGTCTTGTGACCTGTGCATTTGTTGCCTGAAAAATGCCAATAAATGTGACTTACCGGTCGTGTGACATCCTCTCAACATCAGTCAGGCGGTTACACTTTCCCAGTGAAATACAGCTCCTTTAACTTGTTTGCATAAGGGTCCCAGCAAAAACCAAACGGCAGCCCTTACCTACCAGCTTCTGTCAATTCTGTTTCACGCTCTGTTTCCACAGATGTGTTTGGCTGTCGAGTGGGGAAGTCTTTACACTTTGCTGTGGGAAGAGTATAGGATGACTCACTCTGCTGCAGGGAGCTGGGATGCTTCTGCTCACTGCCTCCAGACTAATTCATTTATCATGAAGGTGGAATAGTTTTGGTCTGCTGAATGTCCCCATGCTTATTTTCCCTGCCTGGACTTCCCCCATTATTTCTAGGTGGATCTTTAATGGAAAAATCTGGTCTGTCTCTTGTAAATGCACCTGGCTCCGTGACGATGCTGCAGTCCCGGCTGGGAAACCCCAGCAGCATCTTCCCTCGCACGCCTCCAGGCACTGCACCATGGCAGCATGCCCAGGGCACGACAGGGCACAGGCTGCCAAGAGCAAGTGGGGTAGCGAGGCTGGTACTTGCAGTCCCATGGAGGGGGCAGCCGGTCCCGGCTCTCTGCCCCGCTGGCTTGGCAGCTTCTCGCCCTGGTGCCTTGCCTGTTGTGTCAGCTGGAGCCTTAGGGAAGCTGCTGCTGATTTACTAGTTCAATAAATATCCCTGGTGCGAATGGAGATGAAAGTGTCTCCATTTCAGGTAGGGCTGGTGCCAAGAGTGCCAGAGAGCAGTCCAAGTGGTTGGAAGGAAATCTGGAAGGGCCATTTAATGGCTCTAGCAACAGGTTTGAGTCACAGAGACGCCCTTCCACCCATGCAAGGCCTGCCTTCACAGCCTGAAGTGCCAACTGCCTTGTCACAGCCATTCCTCCTCACTACTGAGATGGATTTACTCTGATGCAGGTTTGCCATGGAGGTCAGTTTTGGTATGTGTGTTATGTAGTAAAGCTTGGGCACCTTCATGACTACAAAAAGCACTGCAGTGTTTTCAGCTGGAGAATAAACACATCTTTTCCATCTTGGCTCAGCTGTATTCTCTCACCTATATTTTCAGGGATGGGTGCTGCTCCTCACCTCATGATGGGGGCATTTAATACACTGAATGTATGTAGTGTATCTAACATGTGGAGTTAAAGGAGGTTTGCATCTCTGCACATCTGAAAGCGGTAGCTGATGAATTAAAACCAAGTACTTGTGGGGAAACTCTTTATAGGCCAAATGAGAAGGGGATGAGTTTGCCAGCGTTCACCCTTGACTACATCATCTTCTGCAGAAGGTCACTGCCTCTGTTGTTGTGTTGAGGAAATCCTGAGAGCAGAATGTGAAAAGGAAGGAGGAAGCAAGCAGGGGTTTAAAGAATAAAAGGAGAAAGAACCAGAAATGAGGCTCGAAGACAGGGGACAGGGTTGCAGAAACAAAGGGGAGGTCTTACCCGAGCAACCAGAGGAGTGATGTCTGTGTATCTGGGGATCTGGGGGTTGTATTTGGGTTTGGTTTTTTCTTTTTTTTTTTTTTTGCCAAACATACTTAAGGTTAGGTTTTCTTTTTCTTTTTCTTTCTTTTTTTATTTTTTTTTGTTTGACACTTGCATAAAGCCAGGGGCAGAACTTTCAGAACAACTGCAAAGGCTTGTATTGCAGTCCGGCAAAGCAAAGATTCCTCATCATCATTTCCCGCAATTCCCTTGGTAAAAGTCAATTCCCAAGGTAGAGGCAGTACAGAGTGTGCACATGTACTGGGGGTGGCAGTACAGAAATGAGTAAGCCCAGAGGGCTTGAACATGCTGTCCCGGCGGTAGGCACAGCTCAGAGGCAGGGGGCAAACTTTGCTCTTTCCCCGCCAGGCCAGAGCTGCCTTTAGGATCTGTTTTCCCACCCTCTCCTCCTCTGCCCTCTTGTACAGGGCACTTGGACACAACACTGTTTTGGATGGGCTTCAAGAGACCTTTTAAGGCTGTGGGGTTTTTCCTTTATAGCTGCAATTTACTGGTAAAACTTGTCTGAATTATGCAGGCTTTTACAGTGAAACAGGTTCAAGAACCTCTATTTTTAGTCCAGCTCTAAACAAGTGCAAGAATTACTGCCTGCTCCTCTCGTGTTCCTCCGTGGCCCTCTCACTCACCAGGGTTGTCAGCTTTCTGTGCCAGGTAGCTGTTCTGTGGCAGGAACAGTCAGAGAAACGGGACTATTTAGTCTCAAAGAAACCATAACCTGCTTTTCCAGAACCATAAAAAGCTAATCAGTCCTCTTGATTTGTCACAACAAGCTGATGTGCCATTAACTAGCAAGTCCAGGCTGCTCTTGGAACAGGATGGCTGAAAATTGTGCAGGCTTTTAGAAGATTGTTGACCAGGAGAGAGCATGAGGTAAATTTAACCACTCCTGTATTAACAGGAGTATCGAGGGGGGTGTGTGTACTGTTTACATAGTGATGTATTTGTGCATGATACACTACAGATTCTTAAAATGCACATTCCTTGTTGTGAAGAACCATACTTGAGAAATCATTTGCAGTCATAACAAGGACTCTAGTTGACCTGCAGATACATTAACTGTGGTAGAGTTCCTTACTCTGGTATCTGTTTATATAAACCATGTATGTGTTCTCCCTCAGTTTTATATACAAACTCACGTGGCGTCCATCCCAGGAAGCTCATGATCCAAGCTACCACTAAAGGATACTGACTGTGGCACGGGTGGAAAGCACACAGGCGCCCACCCTCATGAGAGACAGTGATTGCCATGAACCCACTGTGCTAATCCCTACCTGCATTGCCTCTCCTTGTTTGACCACAGCTCCAGCAGGTATCAAACAACCCTGCAGCACCCCTAGAGCCGGCTGCCCCAGGAAGAGTCCCATGAAGCAGGAATGGCAGGCTAGACTTCAGAAAGGATGAGGTTACCTTTGTAGCACGCACACATATGCCCTGTCCCAACCTCAACCCACCTGTTGCCTCCTCCTCAAGGGCTGAAGGAAATGAAGACCCTGCTGCAACTAATTGGCTGGTGAGGTCTATATAAACCCCCTTGGAGAGAGGATTTTGCAGGCTCTGCAAAAGCCATGGAAGTAGCTTCAGCCTCCTGGCTCCCTTATTGGCACGGGGGTGGTCCTCGGACATGCAAGAAATATGTGGCCATCTTGCAAAGCCAATTCACTGTTTGCTTCGCTTGTCACTGCTGGTTTCATGGCTGAAGCTGCCCAGGCTGCTGCTGCTCCTCTGCCGGGCAGACCACCATGGCCAAGGATGGTGTCTTGAGAAGTGGTAAGTCCCGGTCAGGGGGTGCTTGGCTTTGGCTGGCTGGACTGTGTCCAGGGCTCCTGCATGTCATTGTCACTTGATGTAACTTGAACCTTCATGGTCCAAAGAGTTTTGAAGCCCAAGTGAAGAGGCTCTCAGAGTGAGTATAGCAGGGCCAGTGCAGACCTGGTCTCAGGGGGCACTCCCTCCCTTTGCTGAGATAGGGAGGTTCTAGCACATGGAGGAAGGTGCATATGGAGGTTGGTAGCACATGGAGGAAGGTGTATATGGAGGTTGGTTGCACATGGAGGAAGGTGACATGCTTTCTGAGAGCCTATGGTCCTCAGCCATTTTCCCTTATGTGTAAGCTGTGAAAAACTACGTGGAGTTGAGTAGGTAAAACCTGTAACAGGCAGACCACCTTTGCTTTCTGTCCCTGAAAGACCAGCACAGGCCCTGTCCTCCCATCTGCAGGGGACCTGCGAAAGGCTTGCCTCCTGTGGCCATCCCAATCCAGCTCTCTTCTTGTGCCTTCTTCTGCCCTTGCCAGGCTCACGAGCAGCTCTAAGGGTGTGAAGGGAAGGGACAGGCTTTTCTTTCAGCTCCCACAGCCCAACCATGTCCCACACCTCCCCAGAGGGATGCAGTCAGGGGCTGGGAAAGAAGCAGCAACAGGCATTGGAAGGGTGCAGGTCCCCTGCCCCAGGCCAGCTTGACATGGTGCAACGTCCTGGGTCGGAAGGCCCAGGGGTGAGTCCAGTGCAGACGGTTGTCTCTCTGCTTCCTGCAGAGCAGCATCGAGGCATCTGTTGCTGCTTTTCTGCTTGAAATCTATTCATCTGCAGGCTGAAATGAGAACCAGCTGGTGGTTGTTTGGGATTTATTTTAGAAAAAAACATCTTCTGTAAAGCATTATTCTGTTTTGAGTTCCTGTTTCCTTTCCCATATGTCTGAGAAGCTGGGTTTGTAAATCTCCCACTGTCCACGTGTCCTCACTCACGGCATGGCTCTTCTGCTCTGGGTCCCGATGCAGCTCCAGCAGGCAGACACGAGGGTACGTTTCGCCCTGGACTGTGCACAGGGGGATTTGTGCAAACTCTTTGTTTGTTAGCTGGGTATGTTTTCATCTGCTTATGGTTTCCCTCCTCCTGAGTTTCCTAGATGTGAGTGAACCCAGAAATCTCAAAGCAAAACACCACTGAAACACCATCTGGTTTCACATCAAAACGGCACGCTTCCCAGCCATTTCTCTGCCAGCCCGCTTGACTCTCCCTTCCAGCCTGCAACTGTGAGTTATCACTGGCACCAGCACAAAGTGGCTGGTTTGGGGGTATTCTGCACCCACAAAGCTGATGCAAAAACACAAGGCACAAGGCCAGCTCTCAAAAACTGGGCAGAGCATACCCAAAGACATTTAGCAACATCTAGATTGTCATATTTACACCTTTCTTTTCCGTGTTTGATTTTATGAGAGTATAAAACTGCCGTATTTGTTTAAAAGGAGAGGCCAGATGCTGCTCTCAGTTGCAGCAAAATTAATCTGGATTTACTTCATTTTGGATTTACACTCAAGTTGTGCAGAAAAGGAACACTGCTCTGTGTCGTCGTCTTTGTTTTCTACAAATGTCCTTTCTCTTTCCTTCAGTTGTTGGCAGCTATATGAAGGGTTTTCTCACTGTTTTTTTCATCTCTATTAAAGAAATTATGGCTTTAAAAATAGGGTTTCACTTTCTTTTGTAAATTCTAATAGTGATTAAAATCTCTTCCATAAAACAGCACAATTTGCTCTGATGTCTTTCAGCGCTTTCAGAGGTCCTCACCATTCTTCCTGGGCACTTTTCATATCTTTAAGACCAGAGGGAACTTTATGATTATCTGTTTTGACAATGAATCTCACCCAATAATTTCTGCTTCAACATTTCTTGAGATGCAATCTATCTTTGAAAAAAGGCTGTTTAGTCTTCAGTTCAAGATCTCAGATTGTGGAATCTCTACCCCATCCCTAGGTAAATTGTTCTAATGGTTAATGGCTTTTGTTAAACAGTAGTCCCTGTAGTTCACCTGAGTTTGCTTGGCTTCTGTTTCCAACCACTGCATCAAATTATATACCTGTTGGGGTTTTTTTTCTCTCTGTCTGATTAAAGAAGAGCCCTAATATTAATCATTTCTTCTTGTGCTGGTAATTATAGACAGTGCTCAAGTCATCTTTTGACCTTCTGTTGGATAAACTTGGATTGACCTTCTTAAGTAAGTTTCTTGCTAGAATTATGTTTTCCAGATGCTGAATCTTTCTTGAAGCTCTTTCCTGAACTCTTGACAATTTCTGTGTTGTTTTTAAACTGTGAACACTGACATACAACCACACATTTCTCTTTCGATGTAGTGTAGTAGTTTCTGCTGTTGTTTCAACAGCACTGTATACTGAGGTAATGCCACCTTTCTGCTATTACGTGATACTGTCCTGCTTGTATGTCCAAGAATCACATTTGTCCTAGCAACAGAGTCATGTTAAGGGATTGTGTTTAACTGACTGTGTACCATGACCCTCGGGTAGTGTCAGATTTGTAATCATCCTTCACAGAGATGCTACTTCGCAAGAGATGATTGCTTTACACTGTACACATGTAACCATCACTCTCCTTTGAATGATCCCAATTTGGATGTATTAACCACCGTATTGTACAAATGAATTTGTCATGCTGGGCAGTCTTCTAGCTGGGCCTGTACAGCTGACCACGCTCCTTGTCTTTCCAAGCCCACCATTTTTGTATCATTCTTAATGCGACCTTCTTCCAATGAGCAATACTATTTTTGCAGATTGATGGTTTTATGTGAGAATGCCAGGTGAGGCTGTAAAATGCTTCCTGATGTAAGTATACTGATACAGTTATCTATATTAAATAAACTAGTGATCTCACCAAATATGGGACCAAGTGTATTTTAATAAGGCCTGTTCCCATAAAAAGATATACACATTTCCCAGAGAGGAAGGGGAATCTTTGTCTCTGGAGATACTAAAAACTGAACCGGACAAGTCCCTGAGCAACCTGACCACCTAATCACACCGGTTTGGGGCAGGAGCTTGGATAAGATGAGTTCCAGAGGTCCCTTCCAACCCCAATTGTTCTGTAATTATATAATTATGCGACTAATTAGCTTACTATTTTTAATAATTGTCACTGTTCTCTACAGTCACCTTTCTGCTTTTCACCCTGCTCCAATGACAGGTTAACTAGAATAGGGCCCACAGATTTAAATATCTTTTAGACCAACATCTGCTTAAAGAACTCCATATTTATGGATGAAAGAGAGAGCACTGCATTATCAGGTAATCCTCCTCATACCAAATACAAAATAAGTGTGCTTACAGACACAGGCTGACAATGTTACAGAGGGTGTCTGCTGTGAGGTGTGTTTCTTGGGGGAATGTGGCTGGCACTGAGGTGCCTGCAGAGATTTGCTGGGGGCTCTCTCTCACGCTTTGGCCAAACAGAGGCAAGCAGAGCCTGTGGCTGGGTTCCTGACATCCCTGGAGCAGGACTACTGGGCTGGAAGTCTCCAGGAGAGGTCACTCCTGCCTGCCAGAACCTGCCGGCACCGGACAGGGAGCTGCCTCCTCCCAGAGCGAGTCCTTACCCTCGCCTCTGCGAGGAGTGGCAGGATGGTAGGAAGGAAAGTCATCTCTTGAAGGCAGAGGTGGAGGAAAGTACTCCTCCATTTCTCCACAGTTTGCCTTTCCCATCCTGGATGCATCCAGCAATATTAGGAGTGTCAGGCATATGACTGGCCCATGATTTCAATAAAACCTATTTGATCATGTTTATTTTAATAACTGAATAATTCAAAATCTTCCTGCTTTTGATTTCTTCACCTTGATCACAGTTCCCTTCCTAAATACTGTAAATAGGCATTCTCAAGCTCCTGTTTTATTCCAATGCTTAGTGGTAACTTGTGATCAAACACCGTTGTAGAATCTAATTTCAGTTGGAAGAGATCTCTGAAGATCACGTGGTCCTTCCATCCACTCAAAGCAGGACCAGCTTCAAAGCCACATTGGGTTGCTCAGGGCCATAGCTGGTTGATTGCGCAATATCTCCATGAATGGTGATTGCACAGGCTCTTCAGGTGCCTGTTGCACTGCTTGACCATCCTCATCAGGATTTGTTTTATGGTTTAATACCTAAAGGAAATACCCTTGCTCTGTCCTGTGTCAATTGCACGTAATCCTGTTGTTGCACCCTTAACTGAGTTTTTCTATCCTATTCCCGCCCAAGCTTTCCCTTCCATTTGCTGGATCAGTCTTGCTGCCCTTCCTAAGTACCTAAATTAACAGGGGCCAAGCATGTACTTGCTGGACTCAAGGGAGTCTGGAGGCACTGCAGCTCTGCAAGCATGCATCATGTTGAGAAATGTGCTCTGGTGCCAGAGAAGAGAAGCACGGCAGAGGTAGGAGGAATCTGGGACGCCTGGCATCTCCCAGAGGGGCCTCTGGGGTGGTGCAGGGGACCACACGTCTGGGGCTGTGTTTGTGCATCGCTTTGCCCACCTCCATGATACAGCCACCGCTTTGCCGCTGCTGCCTGAGCCAGGCGTCGTGTTCCGGCTACCTTCCCCATTTGTTTTCCTCCTTGTGGGTTTAGTTGTTTTGCATCTGCAAGGTTGAGTGGGTGGCTTGTTTTTTCTGTACGCTCTGTTCTTTTGGTGGGTTTTAGTTTAGTCTGTGTGTTTAAATGCAGGTTGTGCTTTGCAAAAGGGACATTACTGTCATTGAATGGCATCATCCATCTAAATACCTGGTTTGGCTTTTACACCAGAAAATCTGATGAGATGCAAGCTGACATCTTTTCTTCATCTGGTTAGAGGAAGTCACGATGTTTTTTCAGGGAAATCTTTATTTGAAGATCTGAAAATGTATAAACAAGAAGATACTTCCTCTGCTTTCCTTTGTCAGACTGTCAAAATTTTCCCAGGCCACCCTGGTTTGTGGTTTTCACTTGTTATTCCTTCTTCTGGATGACAACAGAAAAATGAGTTGACAGGCACTGGTGTCTGAGGCAGGCAGTTGCTCTGGGGAGAGAAGCACTCATCCTTAAAGAAAACTTTGCTGTGGTTTTGGCAAGGCTGGGTCAGTGACCGGGCCGCAGAGTGATGGTGACTTTTGTCCAAGGGTATTCATATTGCTAAAAGACACAAAATGCCTGAAATTGCTCTCTGGCACTCTACTTTGTGGCTGGGAAGGTGTGCATGGGTTTTATCCAAGGCATATAGGTTACACTCAAACCCATAAACATGAGCATGTGCTGACTAATTTATAAAGTCAGTCTCCTGCCAACAGTACAAATAGCCTATAGCTTTCCAGATATCTAAGCGTAGGTTCATACCTTTATTCTGCTCTCATTTACGCTTCTATTTCAGCACTGTAAAGTGTCACATCAGTAAAAAGGCAGGCTCAAGCCCAAGGTTGCTCATCAGTTTGTTTCGTTTGGACCCAGTCAGCAGTTTGTAGGCTGGGTGCAGGGGGACGACTGGGAGAGCTGAGGTCTGCCTGGTCTTTGACTTTCGGGATCAGGCCTTAGCAAATCACAGCAGCTAATGAGAGGGGAGCAGGAGAGTACACCTGGGACTTGCAGGTGTACTAAATATTCTTCTAAATATTAGTTTTGCATTCAGACACAAGGGGACATGCGAGGAAGCTCAGGTTTGAGCTTTTCCTTGTCCACTTTCCTTGTCTCTTCTGCTTGTCCTTCCTTCATCTGGCAGCCTCATACTATGGCTGAACAAAACTGGAGGTTTCCAAACTGCTGCACACAAGTTCCATGTAGAGTAAAGAGCAGAGGCAGAGGCATGGTACTGGCAGCCACTGCCTGCTGTCTTGCCTCCCCGTTCCCATGAAAGGACCCATCATTGTCCTAAGGGATGTGAGAATGCAGGCACGTTGGAGCATGCCATACATCCTCTGATCCAGACAGCAGCAGATCAGTTATGTGCATGGGAAACTTAGTGACTGAGAAAGGGTGGGAGAGTTGTGGGGACTGATATCAGGGGGAGGGAGTGGTGCACTGAGTGGTTCTTGGTGGCTTGAGGTAGCCATGGCAGTGCTCTGCAAGGTGCTACCTGCACTGCCCTGCCAACATCCACAACAGATGCCAGTGTTGCCTGGGTGAATAAAGGATGGATAAATGTTCTGTTGTCTCATATGAAGGTTACCTGGCAGCTGTCTGGCAGCATTTTGTCCCTGTAGAGGCAGGTGTTGGGTTGAAACTCCAGAGGCAGAGTAATGCTCTGTTAAGCAACACCCCATGGAGCTGCCTTGCCTGTCCTGGAGGTCCTGAGTACGCCGTGCTCTGCTGAGCCCAGGCATGGGGAGCCCAGTGTGTCACATCTGATGTCCCTCTGGCGTCTGTACAGAGACCCTACTGCTGGGCCCCAGGTGTAGTTGCAGCTATCTAGTAGGGTATCCTTTAAAGGGTCACCCCTGCTCCCTTGGGCCCACCATCAAACAGCACTGCCTTCCTGTAACACCCAGGCGAATCTCTCACAGGCTTTATTCTTTCTGCGGATGAAAAGACACCTTCCTGGTGCATACTCACCACCAGTTGCAGTTCGAGGCATGCATCAGCCTGTTATTGTTGTGACACTGCTCATGTATTTCCTCCTCTCACCCACTGCCTTTCCAAGGGGAAGCTGTGATAATGACAGGACTTCTCGTTCTTTGTCACAGAAATTGGGTATAATTGCTCCATTTCAGCAGCTTTAAGAAGTGCAGCAAGGGAACAGGCTGGATTCTTTCTTAAGACATCAGTCATCTGAAGCATTTGGTAGATGGCACATCAGGGCTGGGAAATGACTCAACCGTCTTTGTTAAAAGCAATCTTTGGGCTCTGGGAATAAAATTAGAGGGAGACAGCTGAAGGGGGTGTGGGAGGGAAAAGGAGACTTGGGCAGCAAACAGACACTGTGTTCTGTGCCGCTGTTGTAGCATGAGAGTTTCCTCTCACCAGAGCTGTATCTGAATCATCCCTTCAGTCAAGAAGTTATTCGTCAGCCAGCCTCCCCACAGCGTAAAGGCCAAGGTGTCCCAGCGGGGAGAGGTGGCTGGTGGGTGCAGCTGGGCTCAGCACAGCCACGCTGCCACTGTCAGGAGCGCAAGGCTTCCAGGCCGCACCTTCTCCACGCACGGCTGCGAACAGTGTTGTTTCTTCAAGGGTGCTGGGGAGAGTGCAGACCTCTGTCCTAGACCTCTGGGATCCCTTAGAGAGGTGTGGGGAGGTGAGCACTCTGACATCTGCCTAGGTCCCATATACCTCTTGCTTTCAGCTTAGTGTTGAGATCTCAGCAGAAGAACCCAAGCTTCCCACCACTGCCTGAGCCCAACATGGGCTCTTATTAGAGGAAAGCCTCTTTGAGGTGAGTGAGGATTGCCATGAACTTGCATGGTCTGATTAAATTAGTTCCCTGTTCTCAACTGACATGGCGCACAGGAACCAGGGTGGCCTTCAGGTGAGCCTTCTGCCCGGGGCTGGGGACATCGCCCTGCTGGTGTGCTGCTGAGCCGCCTGGACCGGCTGCAGCCTTGCCCTCCTGTCACAACACTGGGAACATCCAGCTTGAGGTAATCCTAGCCAGGAGCCATTTATCCTCCTGGCGGGGCTCACAGAAACCTTGTTGAGTTGGTCTTGCCTGCCTGTGAGTCTTTGCAGGTCTTGTGTGACAAACTGCTGATGGCAAAACAAGCTGCTTCTCAGTGGGCGTAGCAGGGACTGGCTTTGTTTGTTTTTCCTGCTGCCAAGGCCTTGCTTATCTAACCTCCATTTCAGTCCTGTTCTGAGTGGAAATATTCTTATTTATGCAGCTGGGGCAGAGGCCCTTTTTGTTTTAACTCTTCTAAGTTTGAACTTGTGGAAGAGAAAATCTCTCATGGCGGCTGTCTTCCTTTGGCTGCATGAAATGTGCCTGATACAGGGATTGTACTGACGAGCGCGGGTAAAGCTGGCTGTTCTCTGTTCAGTAACGAGCTGTGGTAATGTCTTCAGTGCATTTACACATCTACTCAAATGCATCTAGCACAGCTAATCCAGGCCTTCCTGGTCCAAGAATCGCTCCCATGACAGTAACATCCAGAGGCTTCAAACTCATACAAGCCAATAGCAAGAAACAATCCCTGCTCCAAAGAGCACTCAGAGGTGTAAGTGCCACTGCATCTGGAGGTTAAAAGTCCTCCAGACTTCCAGAGCACCCCTATGTGATCTCAGAGTGGTTCTGGAGGCCATGTCCTGGGATGTCATGTGCTTGGACACACTTTTTAGGCTACTCTGCAGTCACGCTGGGGGCTGTCCATGAGGGGGCAAGTCATTGAGCAGGCTGTGCTCGTAGCTGCTCTCATACCATATGTGATAATGTAGCCATGTATCTAGGAGGCCCTATCACTTTGTCCTGCTGTTTCTGCCTTTACTCTGGGTACTGGCATCCCTGATTGCCAGCAATGACTTGGCAATAACTATTGTGGCATTGGGGACCTGATGATCTTCACGCACAGATGTGACCTCTTTGATCATGGGAACCAAGGTGACTGTTTTTTCTGTCATAAGCTGATAGAGAATTCAGTCATTTGCAGAGCATCTTATGCCTCTTAGGATGTCTACAGCAGTGTGAGTGCTCAATGGCCCTGGTACTGTGGCTGTGCCAAGTACTGTGCCTTCCTTGATGGTACTGTAAAAGGATGCAGAAATGAGATTTCTTATATATTGCTTCCTTTTATAGTCTCTCAATGCACTGCTTCGTGTTTTTTGTTTAAATACTCAAGGCTCCAGGATTGCTTTGTTCAGCACAGTCTGTCCGACACAAAGGAAAGTCAGTCATTAGTGGTTAATTAGAACGTGTTTTTCCTTCTTAGCTGTCCTGTGCTTTCATGGACTGTCCAGGTGGCTGTTTCCAAAACAAAGTTGACCTCTGTGGCTCCCCTCTGAAAAGCATCTACCTATGCTAGGTTATGACTCTGCAGTAATTAATGAAGAGTTGCGGAGCTGGCCAATGCTGTCTATTTAGAGTGGCCCAGTGCGTTTCTAAGTACCATGACAAATTGATTAAGGGAGCACAAGCTCACGATTTGCCACAGCTGATGCTAGCAGTGACAGAATTAGACTGTCCATCTGCATGCTCAAAGGATCTGCATTGATAAGGTCTTAATGACAGCTCTCATGTAGCCTGTACAAGGAGAAATTGTAATTTTGGGAGCAGATAGAACTGAATAGAGCTTGTTAGGAAAAAAAGATGATGTGGTTAGAAAATGTGTATGTGCTGAAGCAGAAATGTTTCATGGAAACACACGTGGTTTGACAAACTTTGCCAGTCTTCTGTTGGATAACTTGCCTGTTGCATCATATGTTTGACCTCGGCGCTGCATAGAAATGCAGCTGCCAAGGTTTGCCCCTGAATTACTGCCCTGTAGTCTCAGTCCTGGCATTCTCTGGCTGGCCAAGATGGGAATTCTCTTGTTCCATAGAACCTGGAAACCCAGCTCTTGAGTGAAGTTGATGCAACTCTTCAGTTTCAGTGTTGTTCACTCCCAAATAAATTTGCTGTCCCTAATGAGTGTTGAGCAGCAGTGATACCGGGGAAAAAAACACCTGTAGTAATTTTATTCAACAACTAGTGAAGTCCTGGGCTACATCTAATATTTTATACACCATGTATCAGTGTTTTTGGTGTTTTGGTGTTTTTGAAATTTTACAGAATTTCTGTTTCATGGGAAACTTGCAAACCTTCTTTATGCCTATTTGAAATTACATTTCAAGCTATTGAAAATTTCTACAGAAGGGGAATCCTATTATTCAGCTAGCCTGAGATCTGACTTCTACCTTACTGTAACTGAGATTTTGAGTGGATGTGGCTGTTGTGACAACCACTGTACTCCTAGATATCAGTTGCTTTTATTGCTTTATGAAATACAGTGTATACTGAGGTTTACTTGCACATGGGCTCTGGAGGCTCCTTCAATGGAGACTAAGCGCAGAACGTGTTTGGCCATTCCTAAAACTCTTTGCAAGAAAGAAAATTGTTTTACAGGCTCTGATAAGATATTTCTGTGTTCTATCTCTACAGAATGAGTTTAAAGCTCAACAGTACCAAAAAAAAAATAGTATTTTCTACATTCAGATGTAACTTTCTTGGGAATTTGGTCACAGGTATATTTAGTGCTTAAAAAACCCCTACCCCAGAGAACTGAAATGCCTAGAGAAGTTTGACTATTGCCTGAAGAGATCCTATGACCCAAATCTATGCAGTTTTATCCTATTACAGACTGAAATCAAAGATGAAATATTATGACGCTAAAGCCATGGTATGCCTACCACCTTCATTTCCAAGTGGCTTCACAGGATATTGAAATTGTAACAGCTGTGGGATGCTCGGTTTCTCTGTGCAGCAATTTTGCTGCCCATAAGTAAACAGAGACTGAGATCTTAATAAGGTGAATTCCAAGAACTGCAATCCTGCAAGATAAATGAAAAACTCACCCACATCCATCAGTATTTACCTTCTAGATCAGATCTCAGGTCAAGCTGGGAGGCGACTGTTAAAGTCCTGACCTATGGACAGGCCAGCTGGGTTGGACTCAGCTGCTCTGCCACCGGTTTTACGTGTAAACTTGGGCAAACTGTTTTATTTCACCTATTCTTGGCTCTTCATTTTCAAAGCAGGGGCAGTAGTAGCTTTCTGTCTCACAGTGGTGGGAGTACAGTACAGCTTGAGGCACTCGGTCATTACTGGTTTGGAAGTACAATAAATCCACCTATTTACCTGATTATACAGATGGCAAAAGCAACACGGGGAGTCAGCTTTGTCTGAGGCTGTGCTAGAAATAGTGGACTAGTTGATCTAGTCTGGGAATAATATGTTCTGATGCCAGATCCCTGCTTTGGCCATCCTGTTGCTGTCTGTGTTATGCTTGGCTTTGTATCTGGAGTTCCACCTAGGGGAGTAACTGGAGGTAAAAACCTCTAGTTTCTCCCCTTTACCAGCTGCAGTTTCTTCTGGAAGTCTTTCAGATTAGCTCAGTCATTAGACTCTCTAATTCCTTTAAAAAAAGTTTGGTTTTGCTTTCATATACTGACAACATGCTGATGCTTGTCACTTGACTTGGCTGCATAGCACTTCCCATGACCCCAGTAAGATATTTTGGAAAGAATATAACAACAAGCATAAATTGGCCCTGAAGGACAGCGTGCTCAGCAAGCGGGTGTTGCAAGCACTGACGTCAAGGAAGCTAGAAAGCTGTGCAGAACTACTGTCTCCCCGAAAACCTTGTCATGAGGTAATTTTCTGAGGTGCTGACTGCTGACCCAAAAGGACCTTGATGCTGTTTATGCAGATCCGGTTGGCCTTCCCTCTAGTATTTACTCTATTTACCCCTCATCGATCCCACATATTTACCCCACATTGATCCCACATACTCTATTTACCCCTCATTGATCCCACATATTGGTGAAATAGAGGGGGCTTTGCTCCCATCTTTTTAGGAGCCTGGTACTGCACAACTTAGGGTTCTGCCACACAGTCGATTTGCCATGTTCAAAGGTTACTGACAAAGTTGCATGTAGTCAACCAAATGTGTGTCCATCGTGGTCACTGACCAAAGGAAAGAATAATTAATGCAAAGCTACGAGAGAAAGAAAAACTGGAAATATGTGCATGTTCCTTTTTTGCTCCATCTTAACAGATTTTGTTTTCTTTTTTGCCAAAGATTGCAGTACCTGACTGCTCAAAATCATTTATTAGTTTACGTAAAAATAAGCAGATTTTTTCAGCTGTCTATGGATGAAATGTAGACTGACCTATTTTTTGATGTTTCTGTAACAAGATGTTTCAGATTGTTCAGTCTGGGATCCTAAGTGGAATGGGCTACCTGTTACTGTCGGGGTTTCCAGTGCACTCACTAAGGCAGAAGACTCTTTCGTGTGAGACACCCATGTTCAAGCCTTCTTCTGCAAAGACGGATGCCCAGGTGCTTCAGTCACCAGACTGTTGTGCTATGCTGTCTCCATTATGTTTTGTTGCAGAAATGGTGGGATGGCTTCAAAACAGAAGCCTGAAAGAGCCTGAATGACATATGTAGCATATCTGATGGTTTGGTGATTGGGACCCTCTAATGGGAAGGATAAACGGGGGCAGATAAAAGTACGTGTTCTGGCTCACATATGTGAGGTTTGAACTTGGGATTCCCTCATACATGATGGACAACCAGTACTGGGGCTACTCTGCCCTGTGTAATAGGAACCTCTAACCATCTCCACTGAAGCTGCTCTATTTCATTTCCAATAACTCCTAAGGTCAGAGTAAGTGTGGTTCCACGGCCAGCTGCTTAGTGCAGCCCATGCAGTACCACCTCTCTTCTGCAGCTCCGGAAACAGTCTCAACTCCCTTGGGAATCCAGCCATTTTGTCTGATTCCTTTGGCTTTTGTAGAAAATGCCCCCCAAGGGAAATTATTTGTTTTCCACCTAATAAAACATTTCACTTAATCTGAAGCCAAATGTTTTCAATTTGCCAGATATTCCAAAATATTTCAGTCTCAGGGGGACCTGCAACAACACTTCCTTTTTTTTTTTGCTGTTCCATGACAGAACAAAATTAATTAATTAGTGCCTCAGCCCACCTCCTCTCATGCTAAAGGCAAGGCGGAGAAAGTATGGCAGCGCTATCTCCCCTTCTGAGCACAGAGAACTGTGCAAAACGTGCTCAGGCTGAGGGAAGCACTGTGTCTGGGGGGAGCGACACAGGGGCACCCACCGACCCGGAGGGCTAGCTCGTGGTTGAGAGGGTGAGTCACACCTGCCTGTTTGCTTCCCAGTGAAAACGAGTCACCCCACAAAAGGAGAGGTGAGCAGTTCATGGATTCAGGGCTGTCCTCAGGCAAAGGGGTGAATTTCACAATATCGTCTGTCCCTCGGCTACCTTCCTCTTACACATGATAGCCAAACCACTCAGTTCACGAGCCCTGAGGCCACTGTGGTGCTGCTTCTCGTGAGTTATCTGTCTTGCTTGAACGGTATCGCAGATCGCAGTTCCTGCTGTCCTGACAGTGACCTTCTTCCAGGCACCAAAGAAAGTGTCCAAGGGAGGATGTAGTGACACTGTGGCCTTGGTTACTTTCCTCCCCCTGCAGCTGCTGCCTCTGGCTCTTTTGTTTCCCAGCAACTCAGCCTGCAGGTGTGATGCCTGTGTGTTATGGGGATACCTTCACCTCCGCTTCCAATGTCAAATCTGTGCTTTTACTCATTGGTCTTTTCTCTCCTCATCTGTTTATTCAGCCCGCAATAATGCTCCTATCCTCCTCACGAAGGCTAGATGGGGGGAAGGAGGAACAAGCTGTCTTCTAGCAATGCAGGAACATAAAGCTTCAGCCGCAATTGCAGTACCAAGTGCATAAAAGCCATCATTTCTTTGCTGGTGCACAGTCCCCATCCAGAGACAAAGCCTCTGCAAAGCCCTGCTGGCAACAGCCCCAGCCAGAGACATCTGTGTGGCACATCCCGACAGGGGTGTAGAGCAGAGAGGATGGTACATCTCTACTCTGCAATTAAGGCACTCATTTTGTCATTTTTATTCCCTTCTTGTGGAAGCCGGCAAAGCGCTTTGCTTCTTCCCATCTCCCACCCCCACTGCAGTGCTTTATGGTGCTTGGGCACTCCCTCCCCCCTCTGCAGAGGGGCTGCCACTGAGTCCCCTGTCCCCAGCTGCTCTAGCAGGGCTGGGTGACCTGCCACCCTGCCTACCTCCCGTCAGATGAATGACGTACTTCTTGCTTTCCCAAACACTGCTGGGAAGCACTGTTTGGCACAGGACCCTGCTGCTGGGAAATCCGCGCGTGCAGCCCTACTCTGAGGCACAATGCAAAGGCTTAAGTATGTTTGTTTGCTTCATGGGTTTGGAAGGGTTGCCCAGGCTTTTTTCCACTTTTTTTTCTTTTTTTCTTTTTTTTTCTTTTCTTTTTCTTTTTCTTTTTTCCTTTAATCTTCTCTTCTCTTCTCTTCTCTTCTCTTCTCTTCTCTTCTCTTCTCTTCTCTTCTCTCCTCTCCTCTCCTCTCCTCTCCTCTCCTCTCCTCTCCTCTCCTCTCCTCTCCTCATGAATCCTCTCTTTGTGTGTCTGCTGCAGGTCCCACACTGTAATCACTTGCCTGCCCATCTCTCCTCTTCCACCTAACGCTGTGCTTCCAGGACACTCTGAAGTGGTAAATTCTGAGCAGATGGACTGAACTGCTCAGCTGTTTGGATACATGCACAGGCTGCTTTTGGGATGTTACTGATCTGGTGTGATTCAAAGATTTCAGAGAGACTGAAATCTGGACAGACCCTGGGAAGAAGTCAGATCTGCTGCACTTCACTGCCCCACTACACTGACATGCATTGCAGGTTTTCTCTCTTCTCATCTCAGAGGTGGTGGTGTACATCCTTCATCCTTCCTCCTAGTGCACTCACATACAAAGCTCATCTCCAAGCAGAGCTGTATTTCTCAGCATCCTAAACAAGGAATCACCAGGCAGAATGAGTCACAAGTGCAATTTTTCATAGTTTACTAAACTTTTAGGGCTTGATTTCATTATTGTTGTTACATTGAGTGGTTTCTTCCTGCATGCTGAAATCAGCAGGATTATTTGTGTCACTTGGGTGGAAGGTCTTTTAAAAACACAGGTTGTTTCAGGTCAGGATTCAGTTAGGGGAGTGAAGTACAGGAAGAAGTTCTGGACAGGTAAACAGAGCTGGTGATGAAAGATGCCTTCACGCAACCTTTCCTCTGTCATGTGTACTCTTCTGTTACTTAAGTACTTGAGCAGTTTAGTAACTTCTGTGAGCTACAGACTGGAGCAGACGGGCTTGCATGGAGTGGGATGGAGAGGTGGGATTCAGTGGGCAATGAAGAAATGCCATGCCTTGTTGAAGCGTGCAGTTTTTTTGGAAAGCAGGGAGTTGGATGCAGTGCTGTTCTTTACATTTTCTTTTGCAATAAATCCTTGCTCAAGAAACAGAATAACTTCCCCAGACCATCAGAACTAGGTACTCCAGAAAAAGCATGTATGTCTTTGAAATTACCCAAGGACCTGACGCCCTTTCCTGTTTCCACGAAACAGATCTCTGCTATTTCCCAGAATCACAGATCATTCCTTTTCCCTCCTGTCCATTCTTCTGCTAAAACAAACCCAGTGCCTCTGCAGGATTTCTTAGTATCTTGGCCTAACTTGAAAAATACTCTTGTACTGAAGCTTTTAGACCTACTGTATTACATGTTTCTTTAGTCACATTTTTTTTTCCTTCTAGCTAAGTCCTTTTCACATGCATAAAACCTCCTTCTGCTTATTTTAGCTGTATTTGCAGACCTACTAGCATATCTGTGTTGTCCCTCAGCCAAATGGCAGAGACAGCTCAGTTCTGACAGTCTAGTTCAGTCCTCTCCTATTCATTTCTTCTCTGAATTCCCACTTTGACAATGTCTTACTGGTAATGTGCTACCCATAACTGAGCAGGAGTACCCCAGAGGACAACACCCACAGATCTTAAGCAGGATTGTCCCTTCTCTCCTTTGGGTCATGATGTATTTTCTCGGATTTTGTCAAAAAAACCTTTTGCAGAATAACATCCCTTCCCCACTGCTGCAGATTTGACTTTTTCAGGACTAGCTGAGGAAGGCTTTGGCCCTGCTGCATCTAGGGCAAGAGACCCCCGGGGACAGCAAATCGGGTCCTGGACCACCCCTGCACTTGTGCCAGAGTACTGGCAAGTCAGGTTGGCTACTGTGCTCCCCAGTGAGCTCTGTCCTACTTCCTTTCCTTCCTTTATCCCTTTTTCTCTGTTCCTTTTCTCATGGCAAAAGCAGTCCAGCCCCTTTTTCTTGAGTCAGTAACTTTTTTTTTTTAAATTCAGTTCAGTCTTCCCACGCTGCAGGGATTTTTTTCTATGCTGGCTGTGATATCACTCGGTATGGAGACCTTTCTTTTCCATAACCCCTGAAAGTGTGGGTGAAAACTATAACATATAGTCAAATATTTTGAGAAAGCATATAATAATAAAAAACTGAACAAATGATTACCAGAGGCTTCAATGTTCTAATTTTCAAAGCAATTAGATAATAGAGTAGGTCAAGAATGTGCCTGCTTCACTTTTTCATTTTCCACTTTCCTTATGTCCTATTTCTGTAGCTTTTAGTCCTCATAATAGCTAATCCTTTGGGAGTAAGGATGAATCCCTTGAGTAGCTTTTCCCTTTGCAAGCACTGGCTTTACCTAACTGCATAATCTGTGTGAATATTCTCTCTGGCAGGCTATGTAACCCTAGGACCTCTCAGATTGTTATTTGCAGTAGAAATTATTGAATTTAAAGCCTGTGTTTCAGATTGAATGAGTCCTGGTTTTTTAGCAGAGGCACATGGGTGATGAATAAGAATTGCCCTTGCACATCGTCCCAGCGACGTACAAGCACTGATTGGTATTTTCTGTGAGGCAGTAGCAGCACCTAGGTGACATCCAGAGTGGAGGAGAAGAGGAGAGCAGAAGTCGAACAGAGAGCAGGCTGGGTCATAAAGAATAGACTAGAAAAGGCAAAAAATTTTCCACCCAGTTTAGCACAAAGCAAACATTGGATGATGAGGGGGGTGAGCACAGCCATCCAAGTGCCTCTTCCCAGGTCTATGGGTGGTGCCTGGGGCTTTGGCAGGTCCCCTGGGGACAGCAGCTGTCACTGCTTCCTCTTTGGCTCTCTGTAGACTCACAGCTGGAAAAGTCTCATGGGCTACTCAGGCTCCATCTGCTCTCTGTTTATACTGTGATACGCTCTGCAGGGCCATACATGCAATGCACCCATCAAAACACAGAGTCTCTGCAGAGCAAACGTCCCTTGTGACTCGGCATGCTGTGCTACACGGGACGGGCATAAAGCTACCGCCTCCTGCCAGAACCTCTGCTGGCTCAGACCTCTCCTGCAAATGCAAAAAGCTCAGGTCAGGGGTTTGTTGTTGCCGTAGGTTTGAAAAACATTTGTTCTTCTCAGTGTCTGGTGTCTTTGGGGATCTGACGCAGAGCTGGGAAACTGTACATGGTGCACCACCTTCTACAATATTTACCAGGCTATAGGAAGCTAAAAGTCTTAGAGGAAAGGTTGCCCTCACAGAGCGAGTGCCCCAGGCCAGGCAGGTCCCAGAGATGGGGCTGAGCTTGCCAAGTTCAAACATCAGGGCTTCATTTGGCTTCATTATCTCTCTGATGCAGTTGTATCTGGAAGGGGGCTTTGGGCACGTCCTCCTTGCTCATTTTTATTGTGTCCAAGGCTTTCAGGTGCCTGTCTAAACAGTGACCTGAAATTCCAGGTCAGAGCCTGCCTTGTGACCCAGCCCACCCATGGAAATGGGAGAGAAATTCCCAACACCTCTGGCTGCCTGAGCTGCCTGGATATTTACTGAGTTCTCCCACACAAAGTCCTCTGAGAAAAAAACCAGCTCCGGATCTCTTCACTCTGCACATTTTTTCCTCTCAAAACAGTCAGACTTGATCAAAGCATAACCCAGTTTGACAAAGCATTTGTGAACTTGAGCAGACCTGGCCTTCACTGCAGTTTGTAATGAAACCCCAAACCAGTGGCGCCTCGCCTGGTTCCAGGCTGGGTTTTGCTCAGCTGCTGGGTTCAAAGCAGACTAAGCCAGTTGGGTTTAATTGCTACGGATGTCGTACTCTGTGCAGTGGGACACAAAGTGGAAAACTGGCTTTTGCCCCTCTCGTTCTCTCAACAGACAAACATGAGAGGGATCCAGTGTCTCCAAAGAGCAGCGGGTTTGGATGGGAGTTGCAGGGAATTCGCAGGGGGAATTCTGGCGAATCTGGGTTTGCACAGGGGCCAAGCGCATTCCTGGTGCAGCGCTGTTGACGTCAGTGCCCCATGCCTTGTTCAGCACAGGATCTTCATTCGTATTTTCTCCGGAGCTCATACGGCCTGGCATCTGGTTTGTGCTTTTGTTACTGCAGCTGTTTGCTGGTCTGGCTGCTTCAATAATTCCCCCAGTCCCTGGAAAACCCACCCGTGAGCCTGTCTGTAGAGCTCTCTGATTGCTCTGTTAAACACACGCTTCCCAGATTGGCTCCCTCTCCCCAGACTAATTCATCTGACTAATTACTCCCTTCCTTTGAGCTACTTTGTTGTGAATGCAGAAATTTGGTCATTACAATTTGTTCTATTCTTGAAAATTCCAAAGTCGTTGAGTAACGATGAATAGAAAAAGCCTTTTGTTAATTCAAATTCAGCAGTGAATAGTGGCAGCCCCTCTGATGGACCTGGCATGTGAGGTTGTCTCTCCCAAAAATGTGAGGCTGCGGCAGCAGAAATTTGGCTCCTTCAGAGAAGTTGGACTGGAGGTTGCGCCATTGTCCAGTGCTGCAGCA
The DNA here is from genome assembly GCA_008921705.1 of Burhinus oedicnemus. Taxonomy (NCBI): domain Eukaryota; kingdom Metazoa; phylum Chordata; class Aves; order Charadriiformes; family Burhinidae; genus Burhinus; species Burhinus oedicnemus. The sequence continues at coordinate 3,881,828 of VFFE01009229.1, forward strand.
GGTACCACTCGCAGGCACTTTGTGAGCAAAATATCAGTGAATTCTTGGGAGATTTTTCAGTGGGAAAGATGAAGGAAAACCATCGGGACCTAGAAAGGAAAAACCTATTTCCCTTAGTGGAATTGGTTTAGAAAACAAAATGTTTACCAGCACATTCTCAGTGCAGTGTCAGTCTAGCAGGACCCAAGCGCAGGAATTGCCACACTGGCTTAGACCAAGGGCCCATCACTGTGCCCAGCCTTCGTTGCTTCAGAGGACAGCATAAAATGCTATTAAAATGGACACTGGGTAGCACTATGTTAATAACTGTGTTTAACTGTGGAGAGTACTTCTGCTGTTTGCATAAATCTCCACTGGATATTTTGCATTCCCGCAAGCACTTTGTCTCAAGCAAGTTCTCAAGACAAGGGTTGTGTCTTTCAAATTCCTGTAGAGCCATTTGTGCAACTGTGCTCTGCACATCATAACTCAAAATACTTTGCTTCAGCTCTTTCTGTTTCACTAGTGAGTGGCAAGCTCTGTGGGCGGAGGGGATATTGGAGCTTCTTTAACTGTGTGATCTCTGGGTCTTACGTTTTAAAGTGAGGTCATTAGGTAGGCCTAAATGATCTCTTCCACAGTTAGGCATGTCTGCCCTCTCATATCCCCACTCACCTGCTTTCTTTCTCTTCTGAAAGAACCATTTCTTCAGATTCCTCTTTATGTTTTTATATGGATAATTTTCCAATCTTCCTAGTGCCTCCTTCATAATTTTCTATTTTATTTTGGCTCTTTCTTTTGAAAAAGAAAACCGAACATAGTTATTTCAGAGGATGGACTGCCATCATTCCTATAATTCCATTATATTTTCAGTATTATCTGGGTGATCTTTTCAGCATGCCTTAAGATTGATTGGTTTTGACCACCACTGAAACTTGAGCAATATTTTTACTGAATCATTCATAAGTGTTTTAATTTTGTTTTTAAAACACCAGTAGAGGCAGTTTGCCTAGTCTCCGGTTGCCTGGTTCTCTCTGCATGTTAGGACCTTCTGAGACTCCTACAGTTGCCTTTTCTTGATGTCAGGGGTAAATGGTGTGAACCCTAGTTCAGATACTTCTACATCGAAAACAACTGCTTATGCCAGATTTCCACCTGCTGCATTTTTGCTGAAATGGGTATTTTGAATTTATCTGGATGAGCATTCCTATCCCAATATCACCTACTTATGAGGAAACTGAAAAAAATTATCGGCACCTATTTATGCATCTCTGAGAATAACTCATAGACATTCCTGCTTTCTAGAAGGAATATGGCTACAGTGATGTTTTGGTTTCACAGAAAGTAAGTTAAAGCTATAGTTCCCTGAAATGACATTACACATTGACTCAAAGTCCATGAAAACATTGTTATCTTAGGACACCTGTGGAATGAAAGCAGATCCTTCCGCTTCTGTCATCTCCTTGACTCTTTCTTGAGGCCATAGCGATAAAATTCTCACCTGGTGCTGTTTAGTGGCAGATCTTAATCATGTTCTTAGGGGTCAGTTCTGTTCTACCCAGAAACCACCACCACAGCTGCTGTCTCATTAACCATATCAGAAAGAAAAGTTAAATTTGAACAAGAGTTGGAATTAATTGCCTTCTGATCTGTAGATGAAAGGTTGTATCCTTTTCCACTTGCCTTAAACATGCTGGTTTAAAAGACATAATTTTATTATTAAAGTAAATGTATTAGGTCTGGAGCTTATCTTGGTAGGTCTCTGTTAGGTTATTGTGTGAGATGCAAAGTGACTTTTGCTCAAAATATTTGCTGTGGTTAACTGTAGAGAGGACCTGTGAATCCAGAATCAGCCAATGGTAGGAAAACCCCCCCCCAGTGAGACGATCATGCAGAAATGAAAAGAATTCCTACAAATGGAAGATTTCCCATAACAGGCCACACACTGTTACCTGCTTATTCCCATTTGTCTCCCTGGCAGGTTTGAGATTGTGCTGGAATGTACAGCTTTTTCACATTCTTTTCTGTGTATTGTTTTCTCTTCTTCCTCCGCCCCTTCCCCCTATCTCTAATATTTGTGTTTGAGTTAAAGCTGGACACAGCGGGAGAGAGATTTGGGTTCCCCCCTCCTCTTCCTCTCTGATCTCTCATCTCTTATTTATGTCTTTAAATGTTTTGTTTTATTTGATGTACATTTACCAGAGAAATGCTGGGCCCAGCTCCAGGCAGTCTCATTTCCCTCTTCCATCTTGAGACATTCCAGACCTGAACAGTGTGAGTTTGCACAGCTAAATGTTTAGGAGAAAGCAATGAAGTTGTGTTACCAAAAAGCTCCGAATATCCCTCTGAATAAAAAGAGATTATTTAGTATGTGCAGAAAAAGAAGTATCACATCTTTTCTACGAAAAGTCTTGGAGCAGACCGGGAAAGGCCTATACTTCAATTATCAACCATTGTGATCAACATAGCATCTCACTTGAGTCTCACATCAGAGGTAAGGTACCACCATACTCAACTCACTGGTGACTTCTCAATCCAGTAAGGTCCCAGACCCTTCCTAGCACAGGTCAACTTCTTTCACTGAAGATCAGAGTCTTTATGTTTCTTCATCTCATTCCTCTTGCAATCTTTCAGTACTTTCTACGAACATGGAGAGAAGTTGTGGCAAAGCATGCTTCACGTGGAGCACAGGTACTGTACTGCTAATCTTTGTTGAGACAAACATCACCGACTGCCATGAGTTCTGAATCTGGCACCAGTGACTTTGCCTGCAAAGGTTTCAGAGATTTCTAAACCTCCCTTAGAAGTTGATGCAGAAGCTTGCCAGAGGTTACCACAAAGTGTAGGAGGGATGATTGTCAGCAGAGGAGTAAAGCAGACAACTAGGACTGTCTGCCTTACTTATACTGTTGCAGCTAATTTTGAGACAAGCTGTGAACCAGAGCACAAAAATCTGAAAAAAGTACCAGAGTTTTAGAGTAGCTTCTACACATTAGCACTTGTATGAATCAAGCTCCAAGCCTTTAGATTGGACACGTCCATGAAAGCAGCTCTTTCTCCTCCATTGCCACATGCCCTGGATGTGATGAAAGTAAAGGAAATTGAAAGCAAATGGGATTCTGGAGAAAGAGCTCCAATTTGTCCTCAGTGATGCTGGAGTAACTCCACATGGAGGTTCCTTCACGCCCAGATGAGCAAGAGAAGACAAAGACTGGCTGTCTGTATGCGCTTGCCCTACCTGGTAGTGGCTAGAGCATGCTGCATCTTCCAGTTGCCTCCTGCCCATCATAAAGGTTTTTAACACTTCTCTAATCAAGTAAGGACAACAGTGTATTTAATGAGTCGCCTGTCAGCTGGCACAAGGCCTTGAAGTGATTTGGGAGAGCGAGGACAAACACTGCACACCTGCTTCCAGCCTCTGCCCAAGACATGCTCAGCAACTTCCAGCACTCCTGTTCTGTTTGTTTCTGGGTTACAAGCGAGTATTGAAACAGGGCTACTAGTTACGCAGACATACAATATCTTTGCACCAGACTAGGCCCAACATTTTACTCGTTAGCTCATCAGTCTTATGGGAAACATCTGAAGCCTAGTCATATGTGAATAGATATTCCCAGTGGATGAGAGGGAGAAAAAGGGAGAGCTAAGCCAGCAGCTTGACTGAATGCAAATGGAAAAGAAAGCAAACCAGCTCTGGATTGCCAACGTCTGGATTTTTCTATCAATCTTGTGTTTGTTTTTGCTTTTCTTAGTGCCCCAGCTCCATGGAAATCAGTGTTTATTTATTCATATTTAAATAATGCATTCCTAGCTCTTGTGTTTGTAGCATGAAGCTAGAAGTGGAGTAAGTCTAAACTCACTAACATCCTGAAAAACCACCAAGTTTATTATTATTTCTCAGAAATTGAAGGTTTAAGACAAGCCTCCTGGAAAAGGGGAAGTCAGGATGACTGGTTTTGGAACTCAGTATATTGATAATAAAATCTTTGGTGGAAAACAGATGCTAGTTTTAATTTCTGATTTTATTAATTGGAATGGGGGATGCAGACACTTCAGGGAATTACATATTTTTGTGTATATTAATATACACATTTTTCTTCCAACTGAGCAGCTGATGGAGAAAAATATGAAAGCTGTAAATAAAACTTCTTTTCTTCCTCCCTTCTTGCAAATTGTTCTGTAAATAACTACAATTGGTTTTGGACCAGAGGCTAGACCTTGATCACTTAATCAGTGGTTCACCTGTGCTTTTTCCCCAGCATCACTTGGGAGCATCTGGCATGTTCTCCATGTGGGACAGGCACGTGGCTTGTACCCAGGTTTGGAAGGAAGACAGCAATGATCTCTCTTCCCCAAGTGGTCTGGAGCACAAGAAAGTCAGACAACGCAGCTAAGAGGTGACTCCTGCTTTGGTGCAGGAGGTCTTCCACGCCAGTGCCTTCTGCTTCTGGAGATATGTAAGTGATAGACAACGCTGCCTCCCGGGTACCGAGCAACCACTGCCATTTAGCAAAAACCCTGCCTCAAAGGTTGGTAATGCAGATAAGATTTGGAGTGATTTAAAACTAGCTACTACTATTAAAGCAGATTAATATTAGCTTAAACAGACTGGTGCTTTCTGAAAGAGGTATCCTTCTGTCTGCAGACAAAGAGGTTTGAAGTATGCTAACAAGGAGAGCTGGTTTGGAAATCCGTGGTGTCTCTCTGAACATAACTATATTCTGATTTCTCTCTTTTTGCATATTTGAATTTAGTGAATTTTAAGGAGTTTCATGGAGATAGAGTGAATGAAATCTCATCCATCAGACTGAAGCAGCCTGGGCACAGGCAGAACACACTTCTATGTATGCTGCCTCTGCTTGCCAAAATATTTCTTGCTTCCAATTGGAAAGAGGCAGGTTTCCTTGTGGGACAAACAGACTGCTTCAGTCGTGACCTCTGGGCCAGCAACAGACTTAAAGGTTTTTCTGTGAGGTATTCATAATTTCTAAATAATTGTCTTGAAATGTAACTAATTTCCTTCATGAAAGTTACTGTACTTTTGGTCACTTCTGAATGAAAGCAGTTTCAGTCAAACTGAAAAATCGCAAAGCAGAGGGAATAAAGATGGTGATAATGCACACATATCAAGGGGAAGATTTATGTATGTCTTCCTTGATAATTACCCTATTCAGTTGCAATGGATCCAAAACTGCAGAGGAGAAGGGGTGAAGGGACATGAACTAAATCTGGACAGTAAGATAATACTTTAAGCGTAGACTCAAATTTGGGTTCAATTACAGAAAAATCTCTTAAGGGTGGGGAAGATACTCCTGGAGTGTACAGTCAGATGATAACAGGACAGACTGAAAGACTGAGAAATTGGGAATGTGATGTGAAGGCTCTTGCTTGTAAGTCTTCGATAGTATTGCCGGTGAGATGTTTCCTCTCTCCCTTGATTTACAAAGGATGGAGGCTGCTACTACAGTCTTGGCTATAGACACCTGACCCAAGTTCAAGCCAAGCAGCTCACGTTTTTAATGCTGGTGATCTCCATTTTCTTTCCTGTGTTAGCTAGCATGGTGATGGTCCTGGATATGTTCCAGTAGTCTGGACAGGTTTGGTTGGAACTGGCCTCTGCGCAGTTTCTGCTGCACAATCCCATGGCACAAAAGCAGTTCCCTTTCTGAAGTCTTGCCAGATGCATTGTAAGCTTAAATAGAGACTGAAAAAATGTCTTTCATCTCTTGCAGTCGCCCACCAGTTTCAAGCTGTGCAACCATGGCAGGGTGGCATGGGGAAAGTTTCCTTTGTCAACTGAGCATGACATGCCCCTTCTGGCTGTATTCAGGGCAGGAGCGCCCTGACTCAGTTCACTGGCACTACACTTAAATACTATTTTAAAAAATTACTTACAAACCCAGAGCAGATTCTTTTGCTCCCACCATGTATCATATTTGTAAAATCACGTCAACATGTCAGCAGCAGAGACTGCCTTTCGGCAGGCTTGAGAGACCCTGCAAAGGGTGCTGGGCCTCAATTTGCCAGAGATTTATTAGCTTTGGAAAGAGGGGTCTCGAGTATTCCCTCAGGCTCTGGGATGGGGATTTGCTGTGACAGTCTCAGGTTAGGAGGTGATCTCTGCAGAAACCTTGTAGTCTTTGCAAATCTAAAGTTAGGGGTTGGAAAACGCAGTTAGCATTGGCATTCTTCAAGAAACTGACATCTGATTTTTATTGACATCTGGACCAGTGAGTAGCTGAATAGTCTGTCACTTGAAGATCCAAAAGTATTTTCTTAAATGTTTTTAGAACCTTTTGTGAAGTTCCCTAGAATGAATCACTGTTTAACAACAGCTCAGTAAACATCATATAGTTAAAACGACTGAACACAGTACAGTTTGAACTGTGATTGAATTCTCAAAGAAAAACTTTGCCAAAAACTGCAAAACAAACTCTGTTCTTTTCCTTAATGCAATAAAACCCCTGTCAGCCTCCGAGGAATCAGTTTTTCAGAAATTTCTAGCAATAGTTGTGACTTCTGAATATTCTCTTCCACCCCAGAAGGCTCACATCTGATGATTGACAACCAGTGCACATGCTGCTCTTGAAATACTGTAAGGAAGGCACGTGACCCTAGCCAAGGGCACAAGGACATGGCCTCTGATTGGGAAAAGCTTGCAAGGGGGGGGTGTGATTCTCACACATGCTTTTCTGGGAGCTCCTTGATGCAATCTGAGTCTAATGAACACACCTGACAAAGTAAACAAACATGAAAAAGAGCAATTCCTCAGCCTTTTTGCCAGAGTTATAACTGCAGCTGTGCCTAGGATCCTAAGGCAAAATCTGACTGACTGCCCACCAGCCCATTTCTATTTCTGCCTGCAAACTTCACAGGTAAGGACAAAATATTAGTATCTTACTCCAAACGTGTTTTGCTTCAGCTGTAAGGTATGGGGAAATATTTTTGTTTGCTTTAGATGAGGGGTATTGTTCATTTCTGGAGTACCCTTGTTCTGGATCAATGATGCTGCTATAGTTGGGGCACTGAACTCAGATGAGACAGCCAGCATCTCTTGTTGGCACTTCTCTGCATGTTTTTTTTGACCTGGGACAAGTTGCTGAATTGCTCTGTGCCTGCCTTTCTTAGATGTAAAGTGGGAGCAAGCCGCGTGACTATGTTGTAAGGTTACAGCCATAAACATGTCTGCGGTATTTGCCTATTATAGAGTAGAAAAAAGATTGGAATGATCAACAGCTATATTCTTAAGAGTAATTTTTTCCCTTTTCCAACTTTTTTTGGAATGGGACCAGTGTAGTGGGATGACTGTTAGTCAACTCACCCTTATTTGGCTGATAGGGGAGATTATGCTGGGTATTGGGATAGAGGAGCTGCCTGTTGGACCAAACCAGCTCAGGACCAGCAGAGCTGATTAACTTTGTGGCCATCTTCTGGACAGGTCTGCAGGACTGTGATGCACTGTAATGCAGAAAGTGAGAAGAAACAGTGGGGTCTGGCAGAGATAATGAGGTCAGACCCAGCATTGCATGGACATGGCTGTTCAGCTTTGAGGACTGGGTTGGCTCAGGACCAATGTTGGAGGGAACGGACCTCTGACATATTGGAGCTGGCTTTGTGTAGTGCTGCTGAGCTTCCTGCACACAGCACAGTCCTAGGATTGCTCAGGCACTGCTTAGATGCATGTCTTCGTGTTCACTTGACAAAGCCCAGGGCTGAGGGAATTGGCTGAGACAGCTACAGAAGTGTTAGGAATTATTTCTGAGATATCATGGGAAATGGATGACATCCCAAAATGTAGGAAAAGGATGTATTTAATGATGGTCTTTGAAGACAGGAGAGGGAGAAAGAGGTGAAAAGAACTGGATAGTAGTCACCCCAGTTCCAATTCCTGGAAAAAGTGGAACAAATGAGCCATGCGTAAGCATCTAGAAGATAACAAGTCGCAGGCATGCAGGCCTGTCAGGAAGAAATCCTATCAGAGCAGTCTGCCCTCTTTTTTCTGACAGACTAATCAACCAGGGAAGAAAAAGGAGATGTCCTATATTCTAAGTTGGGGAAGGTTTTCCATGCTACTTCACATGATACTCGTAAGCCAGATAGATACAGACATACGCCCTAGGTGAAACTCATGGAATATGGGTGCACAGCCCCATGGAAAAGCCTATTCACTGAACAGCCCCATGTGCTTTGCATCAAATGGGAAGGGAGCAATGAGGGGACTGCAGGGTCTCTCCCTGGTCAGTCAGTCTTGTCATTAATGGCTTCATAGGTGCAATAGAGATAATGCTTACCCAGTGTGATGGCAGTGTCATGCCAGGAGGCATGCAAGTACACAGGAGAACAGGGGGTCTTCAGGTGCTGGAGGACCAAATGGAAAAATGTTTGATATGGACAGGCACAAAATAGGAATGAATAATCCACTGAACAAACAGAAGGTAGGCAACAACTTGCAAGACAGCTGGTAGGGAAGGTTTTAGTAGTTACAATCAATCACCAAATGAGTGTGTTTCAAATGCCTTTCTACTGTTAAGAGACCAACATTATCCTAGGACAAACAGACATGAGTGTCGTCTCTTTTTTCTGCTTAGCACTGGTGGGGTTTTGGCTGGAGTGTTATGCCTTAATAGTGTGTGCCAGACACCCCAAAACTGTAGAGTTTGAGTTGAGAGAAGAAAACCAAAAATAATCACAAGTCTAGAGAAGACTTTCTCTATGTTTTTTGAGTTTGTTGAGAAGAGAAGGCTGTATGCTAACATAGCTTGCTGCAAAAGAAGACAAACAGTTTTCCACGTCAGTGACAGATAGGACTCCCTTACAACTTATATTGTAGCAGGGGAGATACAGGTTAGACATGAGGAAACCCTTCTCATGACAAATGCAGTGAAGCACTGAATACGTTGCTTGGGGAGGCTGGGAGTCTTTTATGGGAGATTTCAAAATCTTTGCATCTTCCAGGAATTATGTCCCAGTAGTGCTGCCACAGGTAGAGATGGAAATAACAGAGGAGAACAGAGGACATTAATAGCATAGTTGCAAAAACCAGACAAACCTTTTGGCAAATAAATTTCTCTTCCAGTCCCAAGCTATTGGTAACCTTGCTGTGGAATAGACCAGGCAGTGTCCCTGCTAGTTCTTGCCAGACAAGCAGCTGAGGCAGGAGAAATCACTCAAAAAGAAAAGAGATGCTTGACAGTCCTTTTAGAAACAAAGGTAGCAGAAGCACCCGTACACTTTTGTGGACTGTTTCTGTCTTATTTTCCAAATACTAATGACAGGTTGCACAACTGTCAGGGCATGAGGATCCTCTCCCAGGCTTCAATTTAAATGTCTAGGGGCCACCGGCTTTAAAGGGATTTCAGGTTCTGGTTCAGGGTCCATGTGGGAAATTGGAAGGCTTTCAGGTCTTGGGAGAACTGACTTCTATCCCAAACACTTACATGTTTCTTTCCCTGACCAATTTATTTTCATCCATATACTACTCTGAAAGGAAGATAGACTCTTAGCAGCACTGACAAATATCTACTTAAAGGTATCAGATCCTTGTGCTATTCTAACTTCTGGTTATGTCTCCTTTCCAGGCAGCAGTCAATCCAATGTGGTTGTTTGAATTTAAATGTTAGCATAAAATTGCTGCTAGCCTCACTTAAAAATTTATTTCAGGCAGCTCAAAAACCTCCCTGTCATTCACTCCCTTGCACAGCCAGACAGCGATGATTTCCCCAGCCTGTTCTCAGGAAGTTTGCATTAGAATACTATTTAAAAAATTGGAATTTCTTTTCTGGGCCACATCAAGTTCAGATAAACATAGCTTATCTGGATGAGGCACCAAAGAGTTGTACAGCTCAGGCAGCTAGCGTTACGCAGTTCAGCAGCACCGACATTGTCACACAGAGTCTCAGGTGGTTTCCTAAGCATGCTGATAGTCATACAAGGACAATCAGTCTTCCTGGGAGTAATTACTGACTTTTTAAGGGCAACATCACTGAAGCTCTTGAACAAGATGGGGAGAACGAGGGAAGGAGAGCAGAAAGGTCTTCAGCTCTCATGAACTGACCGCAAAGGAAAGCTTAAAAAAAAAAAAAGGACTATTTATTAGGCGTTACTAAGAAAGGATAGATAGCACTGACTATGTGAGGGGAACGTTCCCTTTTGAGGATTATCCTTGGTTCGGGAAAGCAGAAGCTGAGCACAGCTGAGCTGGATGGGTACACTGGTGCTGCCTTTGTAGCTCTCTGTTCAAGACAAGCAGTGATACGAGTTTTGTGGCCTCAGACACAAGGCTACCAGTTAAATGTTAGCATCATTTGTTATTCTCAGGCCTGGCAGAGCAGAAAAGAAGGTCAGGATGAGGACGATGATCTACTGTCAGTGCAGCGAGGCTAGAGCAGAATAGCTGCAGGGCTCTGGCATGTTAGGACTGAGTCGCACTGCCAGAGCACGGTGAAAACCAAGGACACCCGTAGTAGTGGGTGCTGCAGGCCAGCGTCACAGCTCTGTGGGAAGGTCTTCTTTACATACATGGTTTTCTACTGTATATGCATATGCAAATATGCATATCCCACTGTATATGTATATGCAAAAAACTACACTGATCCCCCCTGGTTAGAAAAGACTCAGTGTGAATGAACACGTCTTGCTGGGGGTACATTAGAATTACCCTGTTTGGCTTTTAGTTGTGCTACAGGAAACAAGAGCTCAATTTCACCTCGTGTAGTTGTTTCAGGCAGAAGTGATGTAAACTCCTTACTGTCATAAATGAAAATACAGAAGAATTCTCACCCATGGTTTTATCTAGAAATTTAATCCTGACTGCTTTCTGTATCAGACCAAATATAGAGGTCTCTGCGTCTGTCTTTAGCGCCAGATAAGGGCCAGTTAGCATGCTCTTTTCCTTGCCTTTGGCTTTTCTCTTTTAAGGCAAATGGTGACAGATCCTGACGCCTTACTTAAAACTAGCGGGATAAAAAAACTTATGGCAAATCAAGGGCACAGTCCAGGCAGCCATGGAGAGGGAAATGGGCTGATACTTGGTTTTGTTATGTCATTACTTGGGAAATTTTCTCTCTTGTATTTACCTCAGTGAGGCAATTTTGGTGTTAGCAATTTTGGTGTTATTGTGTCCTGATTTTGTAGAGCAATATAGCAACACACATATCCCTGCAGGTTGTTGCTGTGTTCCTGAGCATATTAGCTACTCTTTTAATATCTCTTTCAGGATAAAGGGTAATACCATCAAAATGCATAACTTTCTGTGACAAAAACAGTAACCTTATCTTATCAAGATGAGATTCTTGTGATCTGCAGATGTGAGTTTGGAGGCCACAAAAGGGGCTGAGGGATTCTTGGCTTCATGTCTGTGGGTTCTGAAATGACCCACGTTGTTTGCTGGCAGCAGAGAGGGAGAAAACATTTGCATGTCTCCTTGCAAAGAACTCACAGTACAGATCAGAGCCAACCCAAGAAGTAGCAATGGCCAAAAAAGAAAGAAACCAGACAAATAAAAATGCATGACTGGCTAATATAAACAGCGTGTCAAGAGGGAAGCAACTTTGAGTACTCATTTTCCAGCTAGAGCTAATACCTCTTCTTTTCCTCTACTCTCTTCAACGCGTTTTTTCCCTGCAATCCTCTTCCAGTATCAGTGACCATGAAGAAGCTGCAAACAGAGGTCACTTCGTCAGCTGCCACACCATGTGTCCTTCATGGTGAAGCCTCTCAGGGTTTCCTTCTCTAGGGCAATGCACAATCTCTGTGTTCAGAAAGGGAAAGTTTCAACCAGCCCTGCAAGGAAATTAAATGTACATGTGTATCTGCAAGTGAGGAGTGCCTTTACTTGCCTTGGCCACAAGGTGCCTGGCAAGAATTAGCAGAGGGATGCACAGGACATGAAGCACTGCAAGAACTTTCTCTACATATAACAGGACAAGTATCAGTGTCATATGGAAAGCTAAATTTATTTGCCCTAATAGACACATTGGATTTGATTTCTTCCCTGGGGCATCAGCCACTGTTACTTCACCCTGAAAAAGAAAACACAGACACTGTCACTCCCTAGTTAACTGTGGTGTGCTCATCAGTTTAGCAGAAGTGCCATCTGCTCCTGCCCTGAATTTTGTCACCATTTCATCTGTAGCATAGACACTTACTCAGTCACAACTTACAGAAATTGTATTATGGCAGCTGAATCTACAGGAATTTAGATATCTTTGAAGAGAGTCTCTCTTCATTTTAGCCCTGTCCAGACCTGAAATTGCAGAAGTAGGCTTGGTCATAGGAACCTGGATCCACTCCCTTTCTTGAATCCAGCTAACATAGGAATTTAGACACTCAGATTCACTTTATCTCTTGTTATTAGTCACAGGGTTAGCCAGTACTTAAAACACCCCCAACCCAATCACTGCTTCCTGCTCCAGGGAATACCATTAACTAGTTGCATGGGATGAGTAAGCAGGCCTGGCTCTTATCAAAGTAATTTGCAAAGAAAGTAGGAAAAACACAGTTTCTTGGTTGTTTGTGTGGATGTTACACTGACTGTGAGGGTGGAAAACACTCAGCACTTCTAATAGCTCCTTCTGCCCACAATGGGACAGGTCCTGTGGGTCTGCCCAGAGTTTCACTGAAAATGCAACATGCCGTTTAATCAGTTACAAAACTGACACTTGGAAAAAAAATAATAAAATAAATCAGTCTTGGAAAATCTAGGTGCTTAATAACCAAACTCTTCTTTTCTTCGGCAGTTTTCCTTGTCCAGCTCTGCTTTACAAAAGGTTTTTGAAGACTGTCCTACTGCCCTCTGTGGGCTTTACTGTAAAGTACCTTAAAAAACCCTTCGGGGATGTGTTGGGAGCATGAGTCCCTCAGAAAATTTTGCTTCTCTTCTCTCGTGTCCATGTGCTCAAGCTGCTTATTAAAATGATGTCTTAATTTAACAAGACCAACTGTACCCCCGCTGTGCCTGCCAGTGCAATAAGAAGCCTAAGAGAAGGCATCTGTAATGGTTGTTGGGGCTTGCTTGCTCTGAAAGCCAGTGAGATACAAACTCATCTCCAAAGAAATAGCTTAAACCACAACATAGATAGAGATGGGAAGAATTAGTAATGAGCTAGAAAGGAAGTTCCTGATACATATGAGATCCCGCCTTAGTTTTGGTTTAGGTGATTTATTTCAGTCACCGTTTTGTGGTTTTCAGGGGTTGGGCTGTGAGGCTTTTTGCAGAGGATTGAGTGGATAATCAATACTACTAACAAGATTTATACATCAAAAACTCTTTGTGAAGCAGAAAGGGTGTTTTCCAGCACTTCTCTACAATGGTCAGTTTTTAAAGAATGTAAAAATAAATGCTGCTTGGCAGCTTCAGCTGCTCAGTGCCCCTTGGCAATCTGGGGAATGAGGTGCAGAACAGACAGTGTCTGGGGATGGTCTTCCGAACCATCTCTGGCCAGGGTGTCAGCTCAGATCCAGAGAAACTAACAGAATTAAGAGTTCCAATTTGTTGTGGTTTGTCCAATACCATGGCAAAATCTCGTATTTATTTATACTACCTACCAAACTAGGGAGATGTAAGGATGTTTTTGTCTCAACGGTCTATTTGGACTTTAATTTCTAAACTGCAACTATTGCAAAGAATTTTTACCAGCATCATCTCTTAGGAACTAGACCTGAGCCTCCTCGACTCATCTGACTCTAAGTCGGTATGGAAATGGATAGTTGTGGTTGTGGTTTCGGTCGCGGTGCTGCTGGGCTTCAAGTAAAGGGCTGCCGGCAGCCACTACACATCCCAGGGAAGTAACCTTCCTCTGCTCTACAGCCTTGTAGGAGTCAAGCCAGCATCCTTTTCCCTGTCAGAAGCGGTTGAAGAGAGTTGTGTTTTACTCAATTGCAGCAGAAACTTCCTTTTATACCGAACTGTGGAGAGCCACGGACTGAGCTGGAAAACGGGCCTGCCGGGCAACTAACCCTCCGGTTAAATCCTTCCCTGCTGCATTCCCAGCCTGCCCAGGTGCTCCTTCCCACCCGTGGGTTTCCAGGAAAACCCGAAGCGGGTTGCGGACCCTGGAGGAAGGTAGCCGGGGCTGGAGCACCCCCTGCAGGGACCTTGCCCCCATCGCCGCGCCGGCCGCCCAGCTGCCTGCCCGGGCCGCGGCCCGCCAGAAACAGCCCCGTCCCACCCCGCCTCCTGCCGCAGGGCGGAGAGGGGGCTGAGGCAACAGGCCGGAGAGCCGAGCTTCGCTTTGCTTCAGCTCCGGCTGTGTCAGCAGTGGGAACCGCTAAGCTCCCTCTCTGCTGGGAGGGGATGGGAATGACTTTCTCTGGGAGAGGGGCAGAGAGGAGAATGACCGTGGAGATGCTAACCCAAACTGCTGCTCGTTGTTAGCCATCCTCCTTGCAGCATGAAGGCCTCTCTAATTTTAAGGCTTTTTTAAAATTACTATTAAAAAAAAAAAAAAAAAAGCTACTGTAGTTACAACAAAAGAATTTATTGTTACCGTTTGACATCTGACTGAGTTGCAAGGCCTCCAGTTGCTTTCGTGAAAGTTTTCCCTACCAAAACCACCGCGATGGTTGTCATATTTCCCAGCTGTGGGCCTAACATTCAGTGGGCCCCTTCTGCCCAGCCTGCAAATGTGCTGCAAATAAACAGAAATTTTGGCTTCCAGGGCTTTCACCTCAGTGCTGTCTGCGACCATGCCATTGAGCTAGACTCCAAATTTAATGAAAATTTATTTTGAATATCATTGCTTACGGGCGCTGGCAGGAGAGTCCTCTGCTCCTGCGATGCTCTGATGGCAAACACTGCTGTCTGAGATTTAGCTGATCGTCAACGAGTTGCATCAGTGAGTTGGAGCCCTATAATAAACTAAACAAAACAGTGAAGCTTAATATCATTTTTAAAGGGGGCTTTTGTCACAGCTTGTTAGAAAAGGAATTGTGGTACACAGTTTGTTCAGGGCAGGAATGCCCTGCGAGTGCGGCACTCGGCTGTCGTCTGCTGAGATAAAACTGAGGCACGAAATTTTCTGAGAATAAGGAAGGTACTCTATGACAGTATTCGGTTTGCATTCCTGAGCTTACTGCATGAAAAGGAAGAGTAGAGAGGGACTTTTGTCAAACAAGTGTTAAAAGAATTAGCCTGTCTCAGATACATAAAATTAGGTGGCACCTACGCTTTTGTCACTAAAATAGGTGTACTGACCAGTTCAGAAAATAAAGTCTTCCTTTTTCATTTTGCAGCTCTCAGCGGCTTGCACTGTGCACGTTTCAACACCATCACTTGTTGTACTTTGGGAACACAGCCCCTGTTAGTCCTCTTTTCCATCTGAATTGGAAAAGCAGCTCAAAGAACTGGCAGCTCAAACTATTATTTCAGCAATATAACACCATGTAATATGTTTGTTCTCAAGGCCGTAAGTGCCTGACTTACGTGATTGTAAGGGAAGCTCTTAATTTCATTTAAAAAATCCAGTTTCCACTTCATGTGGCATAAAAAGGTGGAAACAACTGAACCATGAACAATAGTTCAAGATTTATTATTATTGTTTTACATCATAAATCTAGGTTTCATCCCTTTTAATGCTTACATTTTGAACTAGTGGCTCTTTCTGAAGCCAGGGCATATGTCAAGTTAGTTTTGAGAATGCTCTTCTGCTGCCTGGCTAAGTTATGGCCCTCAGGTAGAACAGGCAGCAGCCAGGCTCCCGGGCTTCTTTGAAAAGCTTTTCAAAAAGACCATTCCATGCTGCCTTTAATCTATTTATATTTACTATTAAACTTCTATCATCAATGGCTCTATTCATTGTTGCCCTGGTCTTTGTGTACTCCAGTGCACAGTCAATGTAAATGTCCTTATATAAGTAAGTCTGTATTGGTAGAACATAGAGTGCCGTCCCTGTGAAAAAACCCTAGGAAAGTAAAAGCACATCTTTCTGACGGGGGTGTGGAAGTATAAACTCCAGCTAAGCAGACCACTGGAAAAAACCCAAACTACTATTTGATCAGAAGTTATTAGGAAAAGTAGTATCATTTTTAAATCTAAGTCTTGTCTCTTCCCCTCCCTCCCCTCCCCTGAGACAGTATTCAAAGTATTTTGCAAAATACAATGAAGATGAAGATTTTTATTTCCATTTCACAGACTGAGAAATGGAATCATAGAGGCTGTGAATGATTTATTAAAACCCAGAGGGAAGTTACTAAGACTTGGATAAAAACCCCACAGTGCTGCAATGAAGCTATCTTTGACCTAAAAGGAAAATCACAAACCTGGTATGTGCTCCACAACCTGTACACTAGCTGTGAGAACTGTGATACAGGACACAGCATGTTTTGTTCTGTTTTTTCTCAGAAATTACTGCTTTTGTGTTCCTCCTCGCTGCCTTAGGGCTCAGTCCTTACCCTGCCAGGACCAGGTCCTGAAATTTCCAAACCGATGGGCCACGGTGCAGCATGCTGTGTCCCGCAGCGTGGCTTGGGGCCATCTTCATGGCTGATGCGGCAGGACAGGTCTGGGATGACTCGAGTTCTGCAGTCACAGATCCCTGTAGGGAATCTGACTTGGTGATGAAGAAGGGAAAGTAAGAAATCCTGTGGCCACTCTCTGCAGTCCTCCACCCCATCCAGGGAGGTAGCAGAGGATGGGGGATGCTTGGAAGGGTTTGAACCATGCAGGTAACCGGTGGGGGCTGGCAAACAGAGGAATGAACTGATGTAACGTCTGGCGCCTCCATACCCGCTGCTTGCTAACTGCTCTGGGTCCGGGAGGGAAAACAGCCAAACTGCACACGCAACTCCTTCGCTGGTGTCCGGGGACGGCAGGCAGCGACCTGTCCCCAAGCCCTGCCCGAGTGACCCGGGGGGGCCTGCCGGGGACAGCCGCTGACACCGGCTGACGCTGCACACCCCGCATGCAGCTCCAGCCCAGCCAGCCGGGCCCGCCTCCCGCCGCACACTCGCCGCCCGCTCCGCCAGTAAACCGGGCCCGGGGGACCAGCTCTGCGGGGGCAGCGTGAGCATGCTCGGCCCCTCCAGCGCCGGCTATCGCCTACCGCGGGGAGGGGCCCTGCCCCCGCCAGCGCAGCTCCTGAGGGCGGGCGAGGCCGTGCCGAGCCGTGCCTGGCAGCGCCGGGCGGGGCGGGGACGGACGGGACGGGCGGGCCAGCGGTGCGGGGCAGCGGGCGCCTGCCCCGGGCGGCGCGGCTGTGGTACGGTGCGGTACGGCACGGTACGGCGCTGCCGGCGGGGCGGGGCGGGGGAGGGACCCCGCGGAGCCCGGCGCGGCCCCGGGAGCGCGGCGAGCGCCTGGCACGGACTAAAGTTATCCCGGAATAAGGCCGCACGCATGTGCGTCACCCCGGATGTGAACATGCCGGCCCGGCTCCCCGCTAGCTCGCTCCGCCCGGCTCTAGCGGACGGGCTAAGCCGAGCCGTGCCGAGCCGAGCCGTGCCGAGCCCTGCCGGCGGCCGCGCAGCCCGCTAGGGGCCAGGGGGAGGCAGGGCCGCCCAGGCGCCCTCCAGGGCCAAGGTGCGAGAGCCCCCTGCCGGCGGGGGGCCCGGCCCCCCGGGCGGGGCAGAGGCAGGGGCAGGGGCAGGGGCAGGGGCAGGTGCGCCGCCCGGGCGGGGCCGGGCCAAGCGGCGGGCGGGACCCCCGGCGCAGCCCGCCCCGGGCGCCCGCGCGGTGCCGCCTC
Organism: Burhinus oedicnemus; assembly: GCA_008921705.1. Taxonomy (NCBI): domain Eukaryota; kingdom Metazoa; phylum Chordata; class Aves; order Charadriiformes; family Burhinidae; genus Burhinus; species Burhinus oedicnemus. The sequence continues at coordinate 3,899,485 of VFFE01009229.1, forward strand.
CCCGGCCCCCCTCGGCGCCCCTTCCCGCCGCTGGCCCGGCGGGGCTCGGGCCGGGGGGGCTGGGCAGCGCGGGGACCGAGCCACCGGCACCCCCTGGCCTGCCCCGCGGCCGGGGCCCGGGAGCGATGGATTTTCGGGGGAAGAAGTACGAGCGCGGCAGTAACTGGTCGGACCCCGAGGTGGTGGAGCTGCTGCAGCTCTGGGCCGACGAGTCGGTGCAGATGGAGCTGGAGAGCTGCCTGCGCAACCAGCACGTCTTCAACCGCATCGCCGAGGTGCTGCGGGAGAAGGGCATCCACCGCACGGGCGACCAGTGCCGGGAGAAGATCAAGAAGATGAAGCTGGAGTACCGGCGGATCAAGGACAACAGCAAGGCCCCGCGGGGCGGCCGGACGTGGAAGTTCTACGAGGTGATGGACCGCGTGCTGACCAGCCGGCCCACCCTGGCCTACAGCTCCCTGAGCGGCAGCATGATGGCTCAGCAGGTGCTGCAGGGCAGCATGGTGGAGAGCTACCATCACCAGTTCGCCTCCTCCGCCCTGCCCTTTGGACACTCCCAGCACCCTGAACTGATGGAAATCAAATGTGAGGAGGTGAACTCTGATGAGCACTGCTTGACCCCAGAGCCCCCACCATCCATGTCTTACCAGCAGGGCTCCCCTGAAGAACATGAGATGGAGAGAGCCTTCTTGGAGAGGTCCCAGAACGACTCTCCCATCTCCAGGGTGGAGATTCCCATTGAAACCAGTGTTTCACCTTCAGGTAGGGATAGCCTTTTACATTCCAGCATAAGGTTTCTGCCCGGTTTCCCAGAAAGAGAGATTATTTCTGGTGCAGAGGTAGACACCTGGTTTTTGCACTGACGTTTGGATCCTTATGTTTCCACGTCCCAAAAAGCTTTCAAGTAGAAGGCTGGTCTCTGTATTCATAGTCTTCTGGTCATTCCCGAAACGTATCTTGCTGCAGGTAAATAAAATCTAAAATCGCTGCACTAGGCTAAATATTGTGTATGGAATCCAAAGGGCTGGCATGTCTGCCATAAGTCGGGCTAGGCATATGTGCCAGATTTCTGCATATCCTGCTGACAGTACGTACCTTATTAAAAAAAAAGTTTGCATGCTTTTTGGTATCATTTGAACATCACCAGGGCTGTCTGCAGTCCTCATGCTGAATTGTATCAGGAGACCCTCTTCTGCCGTAGCTGCACTATAAACCTGCAGGTGAAACTTTCCTTGTGTGCTTTTAAAATATTTTCCGGATCTAATCTTTTAGGACACTCAACAATGAAGAGTACTTGGGAATAATCATTGCCTGGCTTTCTAAGCTATTTATTAGGACTTGAAAAGAAGATGGTTTTGAAAGTCACTGGCCGAAACAGCTTATGGGTTTACAGGAGATGAGACTGGTACGCTGAAAGTGCAGTTGGCGGTTGCTTGGCTGCCACGAAGGGTACAGTCTGGAAATCAGTCTAGAACGGGTTGATGGAAGAGTATGGCATGATAGGAAAGAAGAGAGACGATAACCAATGTGAGGTTAATGTCAGAGATCAGGAAGAAATGCTACGTTCTCTTCACCGTGGTGGTTGCCTAGTTAGCCCAGTGGAGGGAACTGATGATCATTATGTTTAATTCAGAGGCTGAGAATGGAGCTAGGGCTGGGGCTGGCAGCGTAATGGGGTGCCCAATGTATGATGTTGAAAACAAACTTCAAACAAACTTGCAACCTTCAAGATGTACCTGACAGGTGTTACTTTGGTTTTCCCGTAAAACCCTGCAGTAGGTCAAAGGGTAAACACTAGGAAGGTCAGGAGAAGGCAGCAAAGCATGTCCACACTACTGTACTTGCTGTGTGTTTAATTTTTCTTCCTTGTTTTTACATATTCACAGGTTTCAGTGAGCCCAACATGGCAAACTCATCACGGATCCAGAATGTGGTTCCCCGGCCCGGCTTCTCCGCCTTGCATCGTCTGAGAAAAAAGCGGAAAGGCCAACGCGTGAAGGACCCGCTCGATGATCTCTTGCTGAAGACCCTGACATCTCAGCGGGCCATGGAAGAGCGCTTTTTGCAGATGGAAGAACGCCGATTTCAGCGAGATTTGGACGTGGAGGAGCGTCGGATGCAACTGGAGCAGCGCCGGTTTGAACTGGAGCGGGAGCATGAGTTTCGCATGTTCAGTGTCTTTGCTCAAATGCTCAGCATCCTAAAGCAGAGCCATAGTGGCTCCTCCTCCTCTGTTGCGATGCCTCGGGGCTTGGACTTCAGCCAGGCACTGTCTGAAATTGCGGGAGTGGGAGGAGGAGGGGGCGACCTGCAAGAGACGAGGGCTCGGCCGCTTACTGAGAGGAGGGTTGACATGCACGGCTTCTGTAACCCCAGCGACTTCCAGAGAAGCCCTTACCTCTCTGCTCGTGGCAACATTGCCAACATTTTTCGTGGCTCCACTGAGGAAGGGTATAAAGCTTATCATGCTGACAAGTATGATGAAGACAAGAACCCCAACGTGAGTGAGAACCTCAAAGTGTTTTCCTGGTGTTCTTGCTAGGAAAAAAACTTTCTTAGAGGTTCACTGACAGCTATGCTAAAAGTGGGGGGGGGGCTTTTTTGGTCTCGCTAATACATGGTGGGTCAAGCTGTTTGTTTGAGGAAAAGAAATAAAAAGTAGCTTTGCAGATCATTTGTGTTTCAAAGATGAACACTGTGTTCAGCTCAGGTTTGCACGCTCCAATTTCCCTATTGGGGAAATAATAGTAGTAGTAGACCTTGAAAGATGTAAGAAATCTGCAGGAACAGAGCTCCTGTTCCTCCTTTAACCTCATCACCTCTGTTGCCCACTGAACACCATCTCTGATTATATCTGATTATTGCAGGTGATGGGTGCAGGGGGTACAACAACTAAGTAGTAGACTTTTTTTAAAAAAAATTACTTTTAGCTAACACTCAGCACTTTTTTTGCCTGTTTACACTTGGCTGCTCAGTTGTAAGTAGCTCATCATACCCCCCTTGTGGCACAAAGGCTGAATGTTAATACTTCATGGCAAATTATTACTGAATAACAAGTATGGTAAATATAACTAATGATTTATATGTGGATGACTTTTAAATAGATCCCACATTCAGATACTGACCTACTTGAAACTTTAAAAATGTTTATTATTAGCCCTGACTTTAGTCACACTGCATTGGGAGGTGAAAACTAGATTTTTAAGGTAGAAAAACACAGTGAACTTTTGATACAAGATGCATTATGAGGTGCAAACTGTCTCTTTTACCAACTGTTGTCTATGTAGGAGGTAGCTTTTTAAACAAATACCTCAAACTGGACTTCTACTTTAGTAACATCATAAATGTAAAGTTGCTTAGATTTCCTTTTGCATTTTTAAAAATCTGTTTACCCAACCTCTTCCAGTAATGAAAATGTACTAGTAGATTTGAACTCTTTAAGGTCTAATGTAGTGCTAAATAAGCAGGGCCAGATCTTAAACCTGGAACTGTAGAGTCATCTCTCCAGAGGGGAAAATTTAATGTTTTAATCACTTTTCATGACTACGTGTTTATGTAGTTTCTGAGCAAATCAGTGGAGTGGAATGGTAATGACGGATAAACAAATGCTTTTAGATAAAGAAATGTATCCAAAACGTTCTTTAAAACTGCTGCAGAAGGGTAAACCTCCGTTTTCTCAGAATTCGTTTAGGGTTTCTTTTGTTGTTAGATATATACCAGTGAGTGAATTAAAGATTAAGTTAAACATATTCTGTAAAGAAGTATAAACTGTTAGTACATATTCATTTACAGACAGTTTATTGACTAAGAAGCCGAGTGCCTGGGATATATATGTAAACACACACAGATAGATACGTGTCTCGAGTTATATGTGGTGAAGTTTATATGAACTGTGTTTTGATGTTTACTTGGCAAGCTTTTTGGAGGCAATTTAGTGAAGTCATAGCTAAGGTGATGTATGGACATGGTTTTTGTGCCTAAACAATAAATTCTTTCTTTTTCTAGGGTATAATAAACTTTGGCACCAGTGAGAATAAACTCTGCTTTGACCTGATGTCTAAGCGGGTAAGTCTTATTCCAAAAAGAAATACTGAATTTGCTGTGTAGTTCCTCCTCAGTGCTTGCACTTTCCTAGAGTTACTACTGTTGCTCAGGTTTCTCTAGTAAAGTTTTTCATTGTGAATTTTTTTATTTGTTGGAAGTCACTTTTGAATCCAGCTCTTTGTACATTTATTAATGTTCTTTTTCCAGGAAGATAGGAATAATGGTGTTTTTCTGTCCCTCTTCATGATGGGTTTGTTTCCCTTTGGGGATGTACTTGGCTCAGAAAACCAAATGAAAAGAAGATGCATTTTATTTTCTCCTGCTGACAGTAGTTGGTGTAATACATAGTTTTTGAACTCTATTTAATTTCAAGGATCTTCACATCTGTCCATTATTTGTTAAGTCACACGATTTGGACACCCAGTTCTGAATTTACCATAAATGTGTGAGGGTGGCAGCAGTACATGGTGGCAGGTCTTGAAACCTCTCAAAATCAGACTGGGTCAGCTGCTACCTGCTCACTTTGTTTAGATGCACCAGAGAGAGGCATGAAACACACAGTTCCACTCAAAAATTAGAAAAAGTCAAAAGAAAACAACAGAACTGTGCTGTAGAGGAATGTTTCTTGATTTCCATTAAAATCACTGCCCAGGTGCAGCCTGCAAGGTGAGCAGGTGGCAGTTTCTCCTACTTGAAGTTGTCTGTGGGGAGGGAAGGTGGCTCAGGGTTGAACAGTTGGCCTCTGCGGTGTGAAGTTCGTGGTTGCTCCCGTTCCACCAATTCCCACCCTCAAAATGTTCCTTGTTTTATTTCTGCCTGCCACTCCACTGACTCGGGGGGACGCTACCCCACCACTCCGCATTCCAGCTAAAAGAACAGGTAAGGCAGAGCTGCTGCCTGCACGAAAAAGGTGCCTTCTAGGCTGCGTAGGTGGTACCTTCCTTCCTTCACTGTCCTTTCCCCTTAAAACTAACACCAAGCCTGCAGTAAGTAGTGCAGAGGAAGATGGTAGTCAGCTGCGTCTTAATTAGCCTTATTATGACAATGAGTTAAGACTTCATTGGCTCTAGTGAGATGAGCCATCTCGCTTGTGGCAACAAGCTGAACAAAGATATTGTTGCCAGCTTCTCAGTCATCGCAGCCTGGAGTTACAGTATGGATTCACTGAATGCAGCACCAGCTGGGATTGTAGGCAAAGAATTTGTTGCTATTTGGGATAATAAATACTTACTGTTACCACTGAATAAAGTAACGTATCGGATTTCTGTCTTTCTGACCCTTTAATGAGAGAATATTCTGTGGTGTGAGATCTTCGATGGTCTTCCTTTCAGTTGGCCCATCTGGTTTCCTTAGCCCTTAATGCATTACCTTTAAGGGTTCTCCTCTTTATTAATGCATGGTCATTTTTGGCCAAGTCCGCTGACATGTTTATGTTGCATTCTCTAGATAAGTTTAGGAGTGAGATCTAAGGAGGCACAGTTTTGTGCTACGTAGGCTTCAAGAACATCTACAGATGAATAAAGGAACTTTAATCCTATAATACCAGGTTGTAATTCTGCATGGGATAAGGACAGTGTCTTTAAACTCCAGAGCTTGTCACCACTTATTAAAACACCGATACAGAATGTTGTGGTTTTGTTACTATGTGAGAAACTTTCACACTGCATGTTGAATTTCCCTCCTCCCTTGCACTATCACCTACTTGTCGGGTCTCCCCACCCTCACCTTTTTTTAATATTAACTCATAGATTTGGTTGCCATTAAATATTTGGAAGGAACATTGTACATAATGTTTGTTTATTCCCTTTTTGTTTATGTAAAATGTCCTCTCTGCCTGTAGCACCACTGTGCTTTCCCTTGCAACTTCATAGAACTGGATTATGTGAAACCCTGATATTTACAACCTTGAAAATATTTAGATAAAAGCAGTGTGCATACTTTATCTAAATATAAACATTAAAAAGGGCTCAACAGTTCAGGTGAATCTGAATCTGTCTTCGAGATCAGCATTAACTCCTAATAAGGAACAAAGTGCCTGCTCCGGGGAAGAATTATCAAGAAGATAATTTCATTTTTCTCTTGTCTTTTGAAAGCTCCCATTATGCTTCCACGCTTATCAAAACTTATCAGAATTATAGATCTGAAGGAGCTGCAGTAACTTGGAACTGAGGCGTAAATGAAAGCTAGAATTCATTAAGAAAATAATGTATTGAAAGTTTATTAAAATAGGTATCTGACTGTGATTCAAAATCTTTCTATCTCTTTCTGACAGTCTAGACCTGAGCTTTCATAATTGGGACTTACTTCCCAGCTGAAAGCTGCTGTCCTCAAAGCTTAGGCAAAACACTCTTTGGGACTTTTTGGGTTGCTTCATTTGCTGAGAAAGCCTTCCGCAGGCATCTTGGTTATGGGCATCATGTGCATTGCCCATTCTGCGTCATTTTTGTAGATCTCTGTGCAGCAAAGTTTTGGCTGCAGTAACTTAGCAGAAGCCCGTACTTCACATAACCTGAAGTTATCGCTGATCAGTTTGCTGGTCCTTCCTTCTCCAAGCTGTGTTAATTTTGATGGTCAGTGGCTTTCTCAATCCAGTTTTACAACTGTTGAAGTCACACGTGTGTGCGTGTGTGTGTGTGTGTATGCAGGTATGTGCCTGTACATGGATCCCATCTATCTCCATGTTTCCAATATCAGTGACTGTGTTTTCAATAATTCTTCTCATTGCTCCCAGCTGACACAGACCGATATGAATCTGATGGAGCCTCCGCTGCTTCAGTATCCCGACTGGAAGGGACATATGTTGTAAGTCTTCCCTTTTCTGTAACACTTCGCTTTTTGACTACTTGTCTGATAAGTAGAATGGATGAATATAAACTGCTTCTGCTACACTCACTAGTTAAAACTTTTCTAGGTCATTTAATCATCTTTTTCTTTGCAAAATGCTAAATTAGCTGCCCTACCAGTTCATCCAGTTAAAAATCCTTTTATGTGACAGAAGGTGCAAATTTTCTAAAGCAAACACAGTGTTAAAAGCACTGTATACATTAACGAATTAGGTAACTCCAAACAGTTCTTTGAAACATAGTGAACACTTTAATCCTTCTCTTCTGTGCCTTGATTAAAGCTCATCAGAAATGTATGCACCATTATAGACATTATCTGTAACACCTTTGCCATGTGTAAAAGCCATGTCTGTGGCATGGGCCTGAGCTATCCTGTTTTCTAGGTATTTTCACCAGACTTTACTGTGCCCTGGCTTTATTTTTCTGAGATGTGGACCTGGGGAAGCCCACCCTCTTGGAGAATAAGCTGAATCAATATTTGCTTTTTTGTCTTTCTCAGTTTACGGGAGGAAGTGGCTCGATTTTTGACCTATTACTGCAAGGCCCCTGCACCTCTTAAGGCAGAAAATGTGGGTAACCCACTTTCCATTGGTGTCTGTTCTAATGTATTGCCATTTGTTGTCAAACAGTTTCATCTTCTTTTTTTTAAACAAATGATTTGGTAAGATGACAGCCTTTTATCATGTAAGTGAGATTGATTCATAGCCATTTTGGTAGCTTTTGATGCACCCTTCAGCCAAAACACTTTGGGTCTACTGTATATTTGTGTCATGCTTTACTTTTGTGTGCCAGCTCCTCATGCTAGTGCTCTCAGTGGAGCTTTATGTTTTCATCTCCTCATTCAGCTCTGGGACCTACTGTGCCTGTATCCCTCAGCCTTAACAAAGAGCACCCATTGTTTCAGTCAAGTTTAATTTCATCCCATTCTGCTGTTACACCTCAAGACAAAAATTGAGCTGAGAGTCATTTTAGCCTGTAAAAACAGACCTTTTCAGATTTTGCAGCAGTGTTGTAAGGAAGGCATCAAGACCCGAGTCTCCGCAGGACTTGCTGACTTGGGAAAGATGCAGGCTGGGCGCAGGCACCTGCGGAGATCAGGGACTCCTGCCTCTGCTAAGTGCTGAAGGCAGCAGGAGCTGGTGCAGCTGTTGCTTTTCTGGCTGCAATAATTCAGCAGAAGCCCATATTTCACGTGAAGTGAAGTTACCACTGATCAGTTTGCTCATCACTGCTTCTCCAAGGCAGCAGATTCTGCCTGATACTTGGATGGAAACTTGTGGGACCTGTGAGCAGCTGTCTTCTAGGAGTCAAACCTGCTGCTGTACGAGACAGTGTTTTCCACTTTTGTACAAATTTGTCAGGAGGTTGGAGCTGCTGTTGCCACAAAGAGATGATAACACATATTAGCTGATGAGAAGTAGTTTGCTTTTCTAGCAGTTCAGAACTGGGCCCCAATTTTTTCCCTACTTCAAGCCTACTCTTTTTCTAAATTGCTTATTAGACTGAAGAACAGCACCGGGACAAAGTGTCTCTGAACCAAAGAACAGGATTAAAGTTATTTCTGGTAGAAGTGGGATTTCAGCAGGAAAATTCTGGGAACATCCATGCTACAGAATAGGGGGGAAAATATATTTCAGTGATATGGTCAGAAATTATTATTTTATAGTGTTGTCTTTCTATGGACAGATTTATCACTAGCCTCTCTCTTTCTTCTGTAGGTGATTGTTTTAAATGGCTGTGGCTCTTTATTTTCTGCGTTAGCTACAGTCCTTTGTGATCCAGGGGGTAAGTGGATGGTGGGAAGATGTCTTTAATGTTTATTTTTGCTGGAAAATAATGTATTATTCTGTTTAAATACTGTTTGATGGGAGTGAAGTAGTGGAATTGGTGTTGGCCTACTGCAAAGTTCTTGTTTCCTGCAAGATTGTCCTGTCATCTCCATGGTCTGCAGATGTCATGCACTCACACTTGGTGTCTTGCCCTGTCTGCCTTCACTGTTTTCGTGGTGCCCTGTTTACCTGGATTCTTGCAGAAGATGAAAGAATTAATGTAAAAATAAAGTGGAGGGAAAGGCAGTAACATCACAGTGTTTCCAGAGGGCACAGCTGTAAAAAAAGCTTTCATGTTTAGCTGAAGTACATTGGAAGAGAGAGAAGGACTGTGATCTGTTGGTAACCAATTTTGGTTTTTTGGTTCCAGAAGCTGTTCTGATTGCTACTCCCTTTTACGGTGGTATCACCCAGAGTGTCTTCCTCTATGGTAATGTCAAGCTGGTGTATGCCTATTTAGACAGTAAGGTAAGATCTGAGGGAAGGGAATACCAACCTCTGTAGTTAAAAAATAATTGATACTGGAAAGTGCCGAGCTTTGGGAACCTCTGAAAGCAGTCTTCAGAACAAGGATAGGCTGCAGCCCATGGACATTTTCCCAATTTGTTGCTGGGAAACGGGGCACATAATTTGCAAGAAAGTTTTTCGACACCATAAATCTGAACTCCAGTCTTGTCCTTTTCTTGTATCTTACTCCCAATAATGTCTCTTGAGAGGAAAAAAATGGCCATTTTGAGCCTTGGAGACAGAAGTATGTACTGTCCTACTAAAGATGGTCCCAGGGGTGGAAGAGCAGATGGAGATCTTGCATTGTTTTAATTATTCAAGGATAACCAAAGAATTCTCTGTGTGTGGCCAGTCTATGATGAACATTTCTTTGATTTTACTTATTTATTTATTCTCTTGGTAGTATTAAAGGATAAGAAAATGGATGCTAAGTCATTATTGTTGGGTTTTTTATTTTCTTTTGGGGAATATTCCTTTGGGGGTTGGCTCAAAGCAGACTCTATTGAAATAACTTGGCCTTTTTTATCATTGTGATGTCTTTCAGATTACTGGAACAAGCACTCGGCCTTTTCAGCTTACAGTGGAAAAACTGGAAAAGGCCTTGCAGGATGCCCGGGCAGAGGTGAGTGTAGCTGAGCTTCGTATTACCAGTTAAGTCTACAATATGTTTGAGATAGCAGGTCCCAGAAGGGGCCTAAAGATCAAAGCTTTTTCAAAACCTAGCACCTGCCTTTCCAGTTGTCCTTGTAGACCACCTAAGATTAGACTGCTTGCAAACTCAGGGGCAGTCTTAGGGGGAATCCCCTGGTGTTGTGTCTGTCCAATTTTGGTCACAGCAGAAAGGATAAACCAGGAGTACCAGACCATTCACAAAACACTGGAACCCACTCATAACACTCAAAAAAAATGTACTTGGGTGTGCACTAAAAAGTAGGGACTACCCAGGATTTCTCCTTCAGGATGGCCAGCTGAGTTACCCCAAAAGTGACTGCTCTACACAGTAGTGCAGATGAAGCCACTAAGACCACCAAGAGTTTTTGCAGGAGGGAGAGAGGTGCAAATCTAGAGGATAAATGCAGATGAGAATCACCTTTCTGAAGAGTTAGTCTGTAAGTTTTGACATTGTCCTAAGCCCTATATATGTTTAGCTGCATCTTCAGATCGTTACCAGCTCTGACATCTCCAGCCAAGTGTGCTCTAAATGAGAACAGTTTGCATCCACGTAGCTCAAATTCCTGTCTTTCTTGCCTCATTCGTGGGCAGTTTTCAGTAATTTGTTACTTCCCAATTATTGATACAGCTCAGAGAAAGTTCTCTTCCATGCTGAGAACATGTGAGAGTACCTTTCTCATTAATTGGTTTATCAGATGGCAACGGTTGTGGCAGACTCCCTCTTTTTAAAATCATAGATTCAGTCTGTAATCTTTTCTTCCGTTCACTTTGCAAGTGACATAATGTAAAAAAAGATCTTAATTTGTGGCTAAAAGTTTTCTTATACAAATCTAACCTTTGATGTGAAAAGTCATGGTGGAAACTTAAGGGGAATCTTGTGTCACACTCACTGCTCAGGTAGAGGGACTGAAGATTTATCCCGTGATGGGCGCTCTTTAACACTGCTTTATTTGTGTTCTGCAGGGTGTCACTGTAAGGGCCTTAATTCTTCTGAATCCCCAAAATCCCCTTGGGGACATCTACTCCTTGTCAGAGCTACGGGATTACCTGGAATTTGCTAAAAGGTATGTCAGTTTGGAAGGCTGAGGTATCCTGAGTCCGATACGGCTTCCAGAATCTGGTGGATTACTCGCTGTCCCTGAATTTATCTGTGAATATCTTTTAAGTCAGGCAAACAGTCTATTCTTCACACAGAGTGGTGGGCTTAAGAGAGGAGAGGGGAGTGCTGGGGACAAGGGAACATGGACCATGCAGTCATCTAGAGTGGCAAAGCAACTTGCATCAAGGAATGCAAGTTTTATTTATTGGTCGTCCTAGCAAACACTATAGTGCTGTGCTTCTCTGGTAGGAAGCTGACTTCCTTTCCTCTCAATTTCTCTGTATGTGCAAAGACAAAGAAATATATGAATATGGGTTCCCAGCTTCAACATGGATCATGGATGCTCTCTGAGATTTAGAATCTGTTAGATTCTGAGTAGATGATGATACAGCTTATTCTAGATGGGTAGTACATACAGGAGTTAATTTTCACCACTGCATTGGAAATGACTGAATTTTTATCTTGTTATATGGTTGCAGTGGGTGACAGGTGGATATATCTCAAATCGCTTCAATGTACACATAATAGACCTTCTGAGTTGTGAAAAAAATGCTTTACTTCTGCAAATTTGGTGTCCCTCTTCTTCATATAAAGCGAGTCTTTGCAGGTCTGAATTTATCTCTGCTTCTAAACCAGGATCAGCCGTCTTTCGTAATCTCCATTTTGTCCTTTTGCAGACATGAATTGCATGTGATAGTAGATGAGATCTACATGCTGTCAGTTTTTGATGAATCAGCCACGTTTCACAGTGTCCTAGGCATGGACAGGTAAAATCAGCTCCTACTTCCCTGGCCATCTTCCAGTGACAGTTCAACATGATGCCTTGCTGAGAACTTGTGACTGGAAGTTAAGTCATGAGCTAGCAAATTCTGAATCTGCCTTACACTGATTTCTTTTTTTTGTAATTTCTGAATGGCAAATGCATTTTGTCAATGCAATCTAGCAAGTAAAAATGGTAGTTAGTTTTCTGTTGTGGTACACTTCTCAATGTGTGCTTTGGTATTTGCTTGTGACAGTCCCCAAAACTGGAAACAGATGTTTCATATATTGAGAGTGAGGCTTTTCTTCCTACCTAAACATTGTTACCTCTTTCCCACATTTCTGTTGATTCCTGTAAAGACTTTCTGCTGCTGTTTACTTTCTTTTTTTCTCATACAGTAGTCACGGATCACAGTGTTATTACAGACTGGAGAATGGGTTTTATTAGGTATCAATTTAATGAGATGAAAAAATTTTCAAGTCTCACCTTTTAAAAATACAATGTGGTTTTTTGGGTTTTTTTTGTTTTTTAAATTTCTAGTTTTCACCGATGATGCTATCTTTCTTTTTGTGCTCAATTACAAGGAAATAAAATACACTTTGTTAAGTGTTAGCTCAGTGTTGGTGGGCTTGGATGTACAAAATTGCAAAAGAAGAACTTTACCTCCTTCTGCAAAATATTTGGGTTTGAAAGGAAGAAAATTATTTTTAGTTCTTGGAAAATATATTGGCACAGGCTTGATTTCTAGCATTATATGTACAAGCTTGATATGTGCAGGAAATCTGCACATGATGTATAGCACTTGCAAGTATCTGTATATGTGAAATATTTAAAAAATGTGTCTAAAACTAGTTCCAGGGAGTTCCTAGCTTCTACAGTTAGGTCAGATTTGAATTTTCCCTACTTGACTGATGTTCCGTGCTGCGCTGTTTGTCATTGTGTAATGCTGCCTCTCTGTTTCTGCAATGCTGCACTGGTGATCCAAAAGCTTCAGCACCTATGACACTAACTGCCCATCTACATCCTTCTACATACAGATTGCCTGATCCACAGCGGACTCATGTGATGTGGGGAATAAGCAAGGTGAGTGCTGGTTGCCATTGTATCGTGGCTTGCTGGCTGGTAGGGTTGGCCTGGTGTACTCAGGTTCCTCCTGGAAAGAACAAGGCAGTAGTAATAGGATTCCGGTCTTCCTGTATAATAAAGTAGTCTCTGTCTCTGTGTCTTCTGCAGGATTTTGCTGTCTCTGGGATTCGTTTTGGTACTTTATATACAGAGAACCAAGATGTTGCTAATGCAGTGGCTTCTTTGTGTTATTTCCACGGGGTTTGTGGACCTGTCCAGCACAAGGTTGCACAGCTGCTTAGAGACAGAGGTGAGTCAGTAACTCCATGTATGATCCTCTGCTGTTCTGTGTGTCTTGGTAGCTGGGGGATCCCCTCCCCTTACCTTCCCAAGTGGTCTCCTGTTTGTACAGCTTAATTGACAGTCTCTGTAATTCCCATGTAACACGAGGCTGATAGTTCTAAAGAAAAGAACCACTTCTGCAGAGCTGCTGATCAGCAGAATTAGAGGAGCAGCTTTGAAAAAGTGCGATAGCTATTTCTATAGAAATAGCCAGTGTTGTGTAGAACCAGCTGAGCAGAATACAGGCTTGTGGGACGAGGGAAATGGAACTGGATTTCTAGCTTTGCCCTGGATGGAGTGCTAACAGTCCAAAACAACTAAGAGCTATGAATGCAGGGAAACTTCCTCAGGAAGGTAAAGACGATATTCTTCTGCACAGACATGAAACTGCTAAATAATTCTTGCCCCTCTGTTTGCTATTTGAGGAAACAGAAAACAAAAAAAGGAGGTGAAGGGTGAAATGGAAGAAGGGAATGTGAGTGTTTTGGAAACTTGAACAGATCTGAATTCTTTCTCAGTTTGTGATTTTTTTTTCTTTATCTTCTCCTTCTGGTCAGACTGGATCAATCAGGTGTACCTGAGGGCCAACCATGCCCGCCTAAAAGCTGCCCATACATATGTGACAGATGAGCTGAAGACACTTGGGGTTCCTTTTCTCAATCGCAATGCAGGCTTCTTTGTCTGGATTGATTTCCGAAAGGTTGGTAGTCTTAGGAAGGGAGGCTTCTTCTGGGATGACAGCAGGCATGTGGTGCAACTATGTCTAGAGGAAAGTTTAATATTGTGATAAGCATTTTGTTTTAACAAATCTGTTCTGTGATGAGCAGAAGGAAGGGCTGCCTGGTACTTCTGTCCGTTCTTTTCCTTTCGTCTGTCTGTGCATTTCCCTCCTTGCAGGAATCTTACTGCTCTCAAGCCACTTTCCTCCCCATTTCTTCCTTTATATCACAACTGCTGTACTTCAGAGGTAAAAGGTGTCTCCCCTGGCCTTTGCAGACCTCATGGGAATCACAAATTCATGAGGATCTCAGTGAGTTAGCCTATATGTTACTAACCTCTGGCCCTTCTGCTGACTCTCCTAGTACCTTAAGACAGGCACGTTTGAGGAGGAGATGATGCTCTGGAGGCGTTTTCTGGATAACAAGGTCCTCCTGTCCTGTGGTAAAGCTTTTGAATGCAGTGAACCTGGATGGTTCCGCATCATCTTTGCTGACAAGACCCACCGGCTACAGTTAGGTGAGTAATGTTTTCTTCTCTTTTTCTTCCCACCAGAATGTCTGCAGCACTGTTTCCTCCTCTCCTTAATCCGAAACTTATCCTATTATTATTATTATCCTATTGTCTTCTCCGTTCTTCCTCCCTTTCCTTCGATCCTCCAAATTTTTCTGGATCTGACCAATCTGGGGATGCTTGTGGTTAAACTAATCCACTTGTGTTTCTCCTCCTTCTTATGCCACTGCAGGTATGCAACGGATCCGCAAAGTTTTGGAAGAGCGGGAGCAGGAGATACTGGCTGAGGAGAAGGAGCAACCTTGTCAGTCAGATCAGGATGGCAAAGCAGATAGCACAGATGAAGTCATTTTTGTGTCCCGCCACCAGGAGCCTACCTGTGCTGGTAGCTCCAATCTTGGTGACCTCATTGGCCTCCTGCAGCAACAGATGCGTTCATCCGACTGGCTACAGAAAAATACAGCTGAGCAGTTTGCACAGGAAAAGCCAGAGATCTACGATGTATTCACCAAACTGGTGGGGAAGCAGTAGGGGACAGTGTGCCTTCAGGGGGTTTCCTGAGCAGTGACTGACCCTGGGCCCCTAACAGCTCAGCAGTGACTTCCAGCAAATAATATATTTTCTGTATAGCAAGAAAATCACTTTGTAAAACCCCTCCTCTCCCCCCTGTTTGAGATCTCTAATTTGTATTATATAGGTGCATTCCTTGGATTGGGGTGAGGGTAGGGAATGGTGGGGGTCTCGTTCGCCTGCTGCCCCCTATCCTGCAGCATCATTGTATTTTGTATTTCATTTCTAATGAATATGCTCTTAACTCTCTTACAAGGTCCTGTGGTGTCATTTTTTATGCTTCTTATTTCATGCTTTTCAGGAAGACAGAGACTTGAGATTGTTAAAATGTGTAAAGTTTCCCTTTTCCTGAATGATGATCAGATGTAACTAACTATTTTGGAGCCAGAAGATGACTACTTTTGCAAAGAGGTGTTTTTGGGAGATGGAACACAGTGTCAGCCCTAACTTAGCCTTAGCTAAGGGTAAATAAGCATGTGTATGCGTTCATCTGCATGGGTGAGGCTCTTAGGACCATGGTCCTCTAGTCGGAGTTCTGTAAAGGCTTTCATTTTGAGTTTGTTTCCAGTCTAACCTCAGATCAGACAGTATCCAACACTCTCGGTTGGTGAAATGCCTGTTTTTGTTTCTATCCTTCTTTTTAGTATTCATATGAATAAACAGCATCTGTTGGCCTCTTGGCACAGTGTCCGCAAAACAGCTAAGAACCAAGAGCCTGTTGAACTTAGGTGTTCTTTCTGGAGCCTTCCTATTTCTGGAAGTCCATCCCTTTTAGCAGTGAGGAATATTGGCAGGACAATGCAGAGAATGCTTCTGCCACCGTGCTAGGTGTACCTACTTTAAGCCCACAGGCTTCCAAGGTGGCACCTTCCACCATTATCAGGGTAATTAAGGCAATTTTTTAGCTATGCTTGTAAATTTGCAGGGTAATTTTTTGACTAAACAGTATTCTTCAGTCTCCTCTTCCTCTTCTTTCAATTTTAAAAGACACTGTTTCCTGTATGATGGTGATAAAGTATTTCAGTTGGAAAGCTTCTTTCACACATAAAAAGCTCTTTAATTTCTGATACTATAAAATTTTATGTATCTTAAAGCTGGGGTTTTTGCATACATATTAATCCAGAGTTCAAGGAAATTGCCCATGAAAACTTAATGCAAGTGTGCCTTTCTCCTCTTGTAATTTGTTCTAATAGTAACCAAGCTTCATCCTGGTGGCATTATGGAATCTCTTTATATAATGAGTTAGAGAGGTGAAAGATAAAATTTAGGCTAAATTCTGTGCTGTCAAAGCAGTTGGAATTTGCTGATCACAAGTGAAGAACCATCTTCTACTCTTCTGATCAAGCCTCCAATATGAAATTGGAAAGGCAGGAAAAAAATCCTTGGTCCCATGAAATACATATATCTTGGTTAGATTTCTTCTCTGTAGATCATTTAGGAGAAGGGTAGTTAACAGGAAATTCAGATTATTCTTTGGTTCAATATTCAGGTAAAACAGCTTTCATTTTACAGTTACTTTGTGAGGTGGGATTGATGGCTCACAGCGGTACCATTGTGGCTCTGCTGCTTTTGTTCCTGGGCATCATAGGTTTGGGCAGGTGGGCATGTCATAATGAGTGACAAAAGCATACGTCTATATCATAAACCAAATTACCAAGGCATAGGTAACAAATAGTTAATGTGACTGCACTTTGGTGAGGTGATGGTGGAAAATTGCCTGGACAGTGAGAAGGAGAGTCTGACCAGTGGCTGAGGAGAATTATAGAATCACAGAATGGTTTACATTGGAAGGGACTTTAAAGATCATTTAGTTCCAACTCCCCTGCCCTGGGCAGGGACACCTTCTACTAGAGCAGATTGCTCAAAGCCCCATCCAACCTGGCCTTGAACGCTTCCAGGGATGGGGCCTCCACAGCTTCCCTGGGCAACCTGTTCCAGTGCCTCATGACCCTCAGAGTGAAAAATTTCTTCCTAATATCTAATCTAAATCTACCCTCTTCCAGTTTGAAGCCATTACACCTCATCCCATCACTACATGCCCTCGTAAAAAGTCCCTCTCCAGAAGATAGTGCTGCATGTGGCGGCTGTTAAAAGTACCTGGTCCTGCTCAGATGCCAGTGATGACACAAGGTTGGTGAGGTGATTGTTAAGATAAGCATAAGGGAATAGTTATAAGCATCATATTTGTTTATTAGTTTGGTATTTGTACGTTTGTCCATGTACAGTATTTTAAGTACATTCTTTGATTATTATAATTTATTTTTCATTTGCTCTTGGGTATCTACAAAGAAAGCTATAGAACAAGACAGGTCTCCTTAATGGAACAGGAGGTGAGATGTACAGCCAAAACACAAATGGATCTGCTGGTTTGCCCCTCTTATTTATGTATACCAAGGAGGGCCTCAGCAACAAAAATTTAGGGAGAAAGCTCTCTGAAATGAAGAATGAGCTAAGACTGTATAGGCATTAGTTGAAGTGGTATTTCAGGGGATTCCTATAACAAACTCAATGCATTAATTACTCCTAATTTTCTTTTCTTTTGGTGTTCTGGTCACTCCTATGGTTGGAGTACGTTAATACACAATAGTAACAATTAATATAATGTGTTTTTCACATGTAGATGTTTACTGCTCAGAAAGCAGGTTTATTGTACTGTCTCTGTGTGGAAGCAGCTAGTAAAGCACATCTCTCCATAGGAAACAGGGTGTAATACACTTTCAAAATCCTCACAGCTAATATAATATGGCCCGCAGTCACTTCCATCTGAGCTTGCTGTAACTCAAAATAACAGGACAGACACACACTTTGTTGCATGGAATATTTTTCCATGTTTTTTTCAGGTTTAACACCTGCCCGAGGAGCTCTCCACTGAGGAATGTTAGCTTGGTCGCAGAAACTTAAAATATAACTGGAAATGAGGCTAGAGAGAAATGCGATGTTATGAGTCTGCTGTTGGAATAAGCAACATTTGTTTTGACTGTACAAACCCCATAAATTTTGAAAATGGCCTTTCCTGGCTGAAAAGAATTGGTAAACATTTAGAAAGTCCTGTGTATTTCTATATAGAAGTTAAATTGACTCTTACTTGGTGTAAGAATACCCTAACAGAAAAAACACAGTCTCTGCCTGTACAAATTGTTTGTTCCTTCTGCTACATCCATGTCAGATGTTCTCTCTGCTCACTATTTCTCATCATTATTATTAATGGCTTTTCTTTTTTCTGTGTGGCAAATCTCTACAGGGAAAAAAAAAAAAAAGATAGAGAAATGATTAAGGACTGTCCCCCTCCCGCATTTCTTTCTTTTACCAGTTTGTCAAGCAATAGGCAAACAGAGCAGTATCTGAAACGATGAAGCCAGTCAGATTTATATTTTTAAAAATTGCTGCATTTCATCTAAAATAAGAAATGCCATCAAGATGAGTATAACACTGTGCCTTCATTGCTTGTGTCCACTGTAATTTAACAGGATGATAAAATCTACTTTGCATACAATTTTTGTGTTCAGGTTATCATTCATTTGAGCACAGAGGGGATCCTAAACGGTTTCATGGTCCTTGCCATGTTCCAGTATCTCTCTCTCTCTCCATCCCCCCCCTCTTCTCCCTCTACCGCAGAGAAACACTCAGCATTTTCAGGCTAGAGGCAGCAATTTCCCATACAGCACAGCTCTTGGTCCTAGAAACTTCCCTAAGATACATTCCAGGTCTACCCATGTTTGTGGGAGGGAAGAATCTATGAATCTCCAAATTGTTAACCTCTGTTACATTGTAGTTAAGCAAACAGCATAAGTGGGGCCTATTCTGGGTAAATATTTATGAAGGATCGTGCATGCTTAAGGAACAAATCTGTGAAACTGAGTTTTCCCTTACAGAAATTTAATAGATCCTAAGAGAAATATCTGTAAGGGAAAATATTCACTAAAAACTTAATAGTTCTCTACCTTAACTGAAGAAGGGCAGCTGCTCAAATGCACTGTATGATAGGTTTTTTTCTAAATAAATGCTAATACCTTAATTGTTGTCTTTCTCTATTAGAATGCATCCAACAGAGCATACAGCTGGGCTGACTGCTGTGCGCTCCCCCCCCATCCTCAAAACCACCCAGTTTCTTAAAACCTGCCTTGGGGTCAAATTCTCGTCTATATTGACAATTTCTCTGCAGTCCTCCTCCAGTTACTTGGTTACAGAATCCCTCTGTCGCTCTCGTGCTTCTGGCAGAGCTGTGATTTCATTTCATCAGAGAGATGGTGGCACGCAAGGGCTGGATAAAAAAACCTTCTCATGGAGGAAGCTACATGAATCACCCCCTGAAAATTTCTGCATCTAAAGTATCAGGCGTGCAAAACAGTAAAGCTGCTTTTGCACTTGTAATTGCATATGCAGCTTTTTTTGTAAGATTGGCTGACCTAACAGGGATTGATTTGGTTCTTTCTGAAGCAATTCAGTCCGCATCAAGAAGAACAGGGCAAGGTAACCTACAAGGATATATGTGCAAAAAGATGTGTATTCCATCTGAGAAAATCAGAGTGGGAAGATACAGTCGTTCTTCATTCCAATTAATGCTTTATTTATTACTGACTTACATAAAACACTGGCAACTGACCAATGACAAGATCTTAGATTATCTGCAGCCAACAAATGTACTAAAGAGTCTGAGATGGTTATAAATACTCTTTTTTGTCCTCAGTTTGCCGGGATTGGTTATTTTTAGCAAATAGCCAGTCGACCTTATCAAAATGAAGAATCAAAAATAGTCTGGAAAAACACTGCAAGGAAAGGCTATTTTTAGCTCTCTGTCTATTCCCTGCTGCTATCCAGCAAGGTCTGATGGCACAGCTCATGCACGAGCGCTTAGTTATTCTAGGCGAACGCTTGTCATGACCTGTTCTTTCCCTGAATACCTCACTGCAGAAAACATTCAATTGATTAAAGATTAATGCATCTGCAAACCGTGACAGCTGAAAGCTTTAGGGCGGGAGGAACGTACACTGACAGAGTGTTTCTATCTGCATGTTTCTGCCATATTATAGTTTCTTTGAAGGGAACACTTGCCTAACTGAATATCCTCATGTCTCACATCCTTCATGGGGAGCTGTAGCAGCAGACCTCCAAAGCAAATTTACGTTTTTCCTTTCAGTTCAGGAAAGCAATAGAGGACATGGAGTTACAGACATCAGGCAGACCACTGTATTGACCAGTGCCATCAGTCACAAACCAGCAGCACTGGAGGTGTACGATGGGCTGGCTCAAGAGATAAAACTGTGTAATTGGCTGATAGATACAGTTTATTGATGAGACTAATTATAAACTCAACTGATATAAATAAGGGTGTCATTTGATTCTAAGACTTAAACCAAAATAGCAAACCAAGGCAATGACCTGGCTGTTACAATATCCTGCTTTCTCTTACATTAGAAACTCTTACATTTAGTCCAGTGCCTTATATATTGGTAGTAGACATTCACAGTTTTTTCAGAAGAAAAAATCGAGCTATGATTTTTTAGTTATGCTATGCCATATGTTGAAAATAAGGTGGAAAAGATGTCCCCAAACCATTAGTTTTCCCTTTCATATTTGTCTTTTAAAATTATCTCCTTTTATTACAAAGGTGTTTTCAGAATGTGCTGCTTCCAGCACTGACTGCACAAGATGCACCATAATCTCACATGCAGCTGCTTTACGTGTGTGGAGAGACAGTAGCAGAAGGCTCTCTGAGCGTTTCTTTCTCTTCTGTATAGTGATCATCCCAGCAGAAAATACAGGATGCTGTAAGTGACAGCAGACAACTGTATGGCATGATGGTAAATCCCTTAAAAACAAATTCCCAGATGACCCCCAAAGAGTCATATAAGGCAGGACATAAAAGGGCAAAGCAAAGAGAGATAAAATATCTGATTTCTCCTGTGCATTTATAAAAATTGATAGCCCATTATCCAGATGCTGGTGAATATTTTTACAAGCTATAAATGGCAACCTGGAGTCTAAAAATAGACACTGTGCTGCAGACTTGTCTGGCTTAGCTACATCACTAGAATATAAACAGGCTCCCCGATGTGGTTTCAGGGAAATCTCTATCAAAACAGACTACATCCTCCATTTTTCTTGCTATTTTGAAATAAAATAGCTGATGCTGCTTGCATTTCTTTAATTCTAGCTTTTAATAAAATTGCATTGCTTTCCAAATTTTCCTACAGGGATGAAATGATCGTCAAGCCTCCATGAATATTTCAGCTACAATTGATTCGATGCATTTTCTTCTCCCTGGCAGAGCAGGGAGGCAGAGCAAGTGCCCGTGGGCACTGCATGGGCTGGCACAGGCTGTGTTCGGCGGCCTCCAGCCCCCCTCCGGCTGCACATGGACCAGCCAGTGTCCCCATCACGTGACAGAGCTGTAGATCCCCCTCCCCAGCTCAGTGACATCCAGGCTCACGCTGATGAGTTCCATTGCTGCAGAGATCCCCGTGTGCATCCCAGGAGCCCCAGCGCATGAATGGTGCCCCTTGTGATTCACAAAATCGGACATAGTCCATTCACCCTTCAGAAGGAGAGTTCCTGCCTCTGGTTTACGAACGGGGCAGCTCGCAGCAATTTCAAGCCGATGAGTTAAAAGCAGAAACATTATATGCTCCAACAAACCCTAGTAACTTGCACTAGGGAGGAGGAAAAAGCCAGTACCAGCTCAGAAGAAGCACTTTAAGATCTGAGTCCTTTCTGTTGTTGACTTTGAATGCCACGGACAGGATGAAGAAGGTAGCACTGAGTCTGAGGAGAATGCTACATCACCTGCTCTGCAACGTGTGTGAGAAGAGGTTGAAAGAAAGAAAAGAAAGCACTGCAGTGGCAGCATTTCTCCTTTCTTGTGGGAGTACCGAGCTGTCTCTGTGCGTGCATATGGACGGCGTTGCAGAAAGCGGTTTTCCCAAGGGCAGGTGGAGTGAAAGAGAACTAACCCATTGCTGACAGTCA
This sequence comes from Burhinus oedicnemus, assembly GCA_008921705.1. Lineage (NCBI taxonomy): Eukaryota > Metazoa > Chordata > Aves > Charadriiformes > Burhinidae > Burhinus > Burhinus oedicnemus. The sequence goes on from VFFE01009229.1 coordinate 3,921,412, forward strand.
AGGCTCCTTGAGGACACTACTCTGTGTGTGAGAGACACTCAGTTTAGAGGTTTAGAGCAGGGACAGGTACAAACGCCCCATCCTTTCACAGACACACATAGGATAGTACACCACTGTACATAAGATACAAATATATAAAAATGGATACAAGAAAAATTGAAGAGGGGAATAATACATTTCAGGCCAGCAAAAGCTGACACTGTGAGATACACACAGTAAGAGTCTTTTAAACAAGGATTACAGGATAGGACCAGAGCTGGCCTGTCTTTCCATCCTGCGTGCCTTGTATCCCAGGCAGCAGAGAGCAGGTAGCAGACTGGAAATGCTTCTGGGCCCAGAAGTCAGGCAGCTGAAGGGGCTACAGCAGGAGAAGCTAGCATGGCAGGACATCACTAAGTTCTGATAACTCCATGGCTGTTGCAAGGTTTCTTGGAGACCTGCAGCTTTACAAAACAGAGGACTTGCTCCTCAAACAGCCCTTATTTGTCCTCAGATTGGCTGGAGAGGAGAGCCAGTAAACAGGTGAGAACTGTTTACAGGTGGGAGATGTAAAGTCATCCTTGTTTCTACCTCAGTGGCACTGAACATAATCAGGGTCTGCTGGTATCAGCCCGGAGAGCAGGGAAAGGTAAAGAACATGGGTGCCATGTGCAGGGACACCACACTGCTACTGATGAAAAGTTGCCGCTGTGCAGTTGCAGTGTGCAGGGTTCAGCTGCAGCATCTTACCTACTTAATTTTTTTTTTGCAAAGGGTCAGTTTGCCTACAGACCAAGTCAGCTCCCATTTTTGGGAATGAAACCAATGTCTGTGATTCTGGCACAGCTGGAATTTTGTGTAAAAAATTTGTCCTGCTCTGTCTTCTGCCAAGAGAGGGGTTGATTGAAGTTACTCTTAAGAAGGGTTTGCGAAAGGTGTGGGTGTGGGTTTTTTTTCTCACTTAAGTAGTGTGATCCAGCAGGTTGGAAAGTGACAAAAAGTCCTTGGTCAATGAGAAAGCCCAAAATAGTTTTGGAAAGGTGCACAGAACTGGAAGAAAGTGAGCCAGGAATGCAAGTGTATGGAAAAGCACAGCAGTGGTGGTACAAATTTTGTACACCCAGATAAACACTAACATTGTCCCAGTACCCTTTTTGACTGGGGAAGTGTCCCTTCAGCAGGGAAAAGCCTTCCTGAATCCTGCAGCTGGGCTTCAGTCACTGCAGGGGGAGATAAATCTGGAACAGTGTTGGAAGGAAAGTCACCAACAGTTGAGAAAACTGCCCAAAATGTACAGCAGGCTTTGGAGGGGAGCCATGGTGAGGGGTCCCCACAGTGGCTGTCAGGGTAGGAAGGTGAAGTAGGGGAGGAGGAGAGGGCATGGCCTTTGCCTGGAAATCACAGAATCACTTGGGTTGAAAGGGACCTTTAAGATCATTGAGTCCAACCATCAACCTAACACTGCCGAAACCACCACTAAACCATGTCCCTCAGCACCACGTCTACCCATCTTTCAAATACCTCCAGGGATGGTGATTCCACCACTTCCCTGGGCAGCTTGATAACCCTTTCTGTGAAGAAGTTTTTCCTAATATCCAATCTAAACCTCCCTTGGCACAACTTGAGGCCATTTCCTCTTGTCCTGTTGCCTGTTACTTGAGAAGACATGGACCCCCACCTTGCTACAGCCTCCTTTCAGGTAGTTGAAGAGAGCGATAAGGGCTCCCCTCAGTCTCCTTTTCTCCAAGCTAAACAACCCCAGTTCCCTCAGCCGCTCCTCATAAGACTTGTTCTCTAGATCACTCACCAGCTTCTTTGCCCTTCTCTGGACACGCTCCAGCCCCTCAGTGTCTTTCTTGTAGTGAGGGGCCCAAAACTGAACACAGTATTCAAGGTGCAGCCTCACCAGTGCAGAGTACAGAGGGATGATCACCTCCCTAGTCCTGCTGGCCACACTATTCCTGATACAAGCCAGGATGCTGTTGGCCTTCTTGGCCACCTGGGCACACTGCTGGCTCATATTCAGCCGGATGTTGACCAGCACCCCCAGGTCCTTTTCTGCCGGGCATCTTTCTAGCCACTCTTCCCCAAGCCTGTAGCGCTGTGTGGGGTTGTTGTGACCCAAGTGCAGGACCCGGCACTTGGCCTTGTTGAACCTCATACCATTGGCCTTGGCCCATCGATCCAGCCTGTCCAGATCCCACTGTAGGGCCATCCTACCCTCAAGCAGGTCGGCACTCCCACCTAACTTGGTGTCGTCTGCAAACTTACTGAGGGTGCACTCGATCCCCTCGTCCAGGTCATTGATAAAGATATTAAAGAGAACCGGCCCCAGTACTGAGCCCTGGGGAACACCACTTGTGACCAGCCGCCAACTGGATTTAACTCCATTCACCACCGCTCTTTGGGCCTGGCCTTCCAGCCAGTTTTTTTACATTCGCAGTTTGAACGGACTGGCTTTCTTCCCCTAAAACAGGGCTCCAGTCTCAGGTAAATCCAAAAAGCTGTTACATCCCTGCACCCGGCGGGCCCTCGGCTGGCTGAGCAGCACGGCGGCCTTGGCCCCCCCCGGCCCCCCCC